>JARPRG010000343.1:120249-153626 GCA_031001745.1 Hartigia nigra | reverse complement strand
TACCTTTATTTAATTTCTTTCACTAATCCACAGAAATCCCATTACCGGTTCTTCCCTTCTCGTCATAGCTTTTCTTTGACTTACGTAATCTCAAAGGTTGGGTTATAGTACCAGAATCCTCATCGTCTCAATCTATCTAATTTGATTGAATATCTGGCACGAAGATTGGCAAATTCTATTTGAATCCGAACGAATACCATTATTCTTAGTGGAAATGAATTCAGCATTTTCGAAATGTTTCATATCATGCAACATTATCCATGATTGCACTCGCAGTATAATTTTCATTAATGACCCGGTCAACTGAGGATGTTAAGTAACATATTTTTTTCTTTCGTAGTTCCACCTCGTTTAAGAAAGGATTTTGACGGTATTGCGAAACTAATGAATGCAGGAACCTCGTATAGCCGTAGTGTTGTTTCGTGCCTGGCATCAGAAGAGTAGTTTCCGAGTAGCACACCCAACGAATCCCATTCCAGATAAGTATCCCTCCTCCAACTCTGCTAGTTTGCTTCGCTTTCAAAAAGTTTGCTCGTTGCACCAAACAGGAAAAATAATCCCTGTTGAAAGCTAGTGATCTTGCTTCGAAAAACCTTTGCTCTTAGAAAATACAAAGGATTCATGGAATGACTGAGTTCCGGTTACTTTATACATTTACAGTGTTTTCACTCGAAGAATAATTTAAAATTTGCTCTTTGACTCTCTGATATCCTACATAAGATTTTTAGATCATATCCATATTTCGTAAATATATGTACGTATAGTATAGTTGAGTACCCCTTCCTATAAGCAATCAAAACACCCGAGAACGATGTACTACAAATAAATGTAAAAATCGATGAATACCTTATTGCTCGTGCATTTTTAACACGGCTACTAAAGACGAATGTAAATAACCAACAAAACTGACATGGAATATAACAATTTGTTACTCGAAGAAGTATGAGAATAACTCATTAGTAAAACTTATCGTAATCTCTTTCTATTTCAGTGAGCAACGATCTATCACCCTATCCTTGTAGAGTGTCTCCCGCCAGGCACCTAATTGTAATTACATAATTATAATTAGTCGCCCGAATTACTCCCGAGAGCTTAATTAACTGAATCAGTTGCAGGATTACTTCATCAGTTGCAAACTCTAGACTCTAATGGTACTACGTAGTAGCTGCTACGTCTAGTAAAAGGTCTTGTGGAATGCGCATGCGCTAATAAAACTGTCTATAAACTTCTCGTAGACATCACTCGTATGACCTTCATCATTTCTATTAAAAGCGCCAATCAGAAATAACAAGCAGCCACTATACTAAAAGTATCGCTAACTCGTGGGCGTTTATTCACATTTCTTTGTTATAAAACCGTCATATTAAATTCCAAGATTTCAAAAAATGTAGTAACTATATGGGAATATAGGAAACTTTTTATTATTCCCAAGGGATTAATAATATTTGAATCGCTAAAATTAGTCTTGCCACATCTATTTAAAAAATCATGCTGCATTTTACATTCTTAACGAGATAGCAATCGAGTGAAACAACATGATTCGTGGGGTTCCCATAGTACATAATGTATAAGCCAACCGGTAATTTCCAGCGTAGTGTAAAGCCTACGGGAATACCGGTGAGATTCATCGTTGGCTTAGAGAGACAGGGATGAAAACAGGTGCACGGAACACCATCTTGACATACCTAATAGTTTGTAGAGGTTTACTCCCTTGTACCTAGTAAACTAAGTATATAATTATCTGCCCATGAAAGCTCAAAGCGATTGCCTCTCTTTCATCGATGTGTAACATCCTGCTACAACGATATTATCAATGCATGTAGCTCTTATGCCTAATAGACTATGGACCATCGTATACCCTCAACGTCCATCTCTTTATTAACAAAGCTTTCGTATAGAAACTTTTATTACATGTGTAAAATTGGATTCGAATTCTTGTTCAAGAGTCAATTTAAAAGTTTGTTGTCTACTTATTGTGGAAAAATCGATAGAACGACCCCCATAACGATTCTTTAGTTCTGGCTCAGTGTTCGTTCATTCGAAAATTCTCGCCAGGGAAAATGAATAAAAACAGTTATAAAACGTTATCGCGTTACGACGCTTTGTTGTTTCGTTTCGTCTATAGCACAGAGACATTTTCGTTTTTATCATATAAGCGACTGGAGTAACAAGAACGAAGTGGTTTCCAATGGTAATGCTTCCCCGTTCGTGGGTTTTTCAAGAATCAAGTGGCTTTTGGCGATCGTGGAAACGTACACCTGCATGTATCATAAACGTGGTGAAAATTTTATCCTAAAATGCGTTGAGTGTCCTTAAAAATATGCTAATTTTCCCATAAAGGAATATAAAAATGATCCTCCTTCTATTAGACAACCCTTTGTGGTTCTTGAAATATCATACGTTTCCATACCGGATGTGGCATCCCGAAAATTTTTCTGTTTCTGCCATAGCGCGGGGAATTGTATATGGGATACTTGAAGACGTCCTAAGGGACGTTAGTGCTTCAAGGGTTCGTTCAAGGTTATAGTTATATACGGAGGTACGTTACGGTTACATATAAGCAAAACTACCTGGATGCCTTCCTCTTTGCTTTCCTGCTGGTGTTGCGGCACTTTTTTATTTCGTATTCTATTATTCCGTTCTATGGAAATATCCTTGCAAAGTTACGCAGAAGCTAGTATGTATGCATACATATAGCTACGCAAGGTATACGCATTCCAGAACGCACTGCCAGCATAATGTCCTTTATATTTTCCCAGCACGAAACTATATACATTCACATGCCAGAAAAATTCTTTTAGCGTAGCTCCAAAGAATTTTAAAGATAGGAATTATTAGACAGTTAGAGAGAATGACAGAGATAGGGCTCGACAGAGAGAATATAGCAAAACGAATTCAAGTTATTTATTTTTGTGAAAATCATGTAACACGAAAAGTTGTAAAATGTTTTCTGACCTTTTTGTACCAAAACAACTTTTCAACCTTCGTCAATCGTTCCACTGAACTACCGACGCTACACGTTTTTCGTTTGACTATATACTGCAAATGGAAATTGATTGTATTTCAATGATCAAACGAATCTAGTGAAATTGTTATATAAGTCCCAGTATTACCAGTCACCTAGCATAGCTTCATTAAATTCTCAAAGCCGTGTCGCAATAACGAGATACGTCCTTTAGCAGTGAACTTTTTATCGACAAAACAAACAGATTTAGAATGAGTATCCGTTGGTAACGTCCCGAAACGCCAGCTTCTTTCTCACAGCATACATTTCTTTGTGTCCTTCCATTTCTCTCACTCAAAACAACCAAGGAGCAAAATCTAGCAGCACCCTTTTCCTTATAGCAGTGACATTTAAATTCCTCACGTAGCTTCAGGCTGGTGACACTCGGTCAGGCAAATAGTGCTTGCAAAAAAGTTTCTTCGTACAAAGACTCATCGCCCAGAAGACATCTTGAGGGCTTTCAAGAATCTGTATTATCCCTTGCGCAAGGTAACATATGTTGCAACGCTTGGAGAAAAAGCCCTCTGCTTACAATATAACTTTGTACGGTTACAAGCTGCGCGATTTATTATATATCAGGGTGACATCGACACTCGACGTTGTGAAAGATGCATAAAATCTAATAGAGCATTTCGTTCTATACGACTTTCAAATAACAATATCGAGACTTATCGTATCCACAGTTTCATCGCAGGACTATCTTTCGGTTAGACGGAATAAGGGTGAGAAGTGGTGCTCGTGATAACGCGAGATTTATGCAGCAGCTATCCAAGTTACTTACAAATGGCAGCCGAACAGGCGAGCCAACTTTTCTCGGGTAAGCCTGCATCGTTCGTCGTACCGAAAGAAAGTTTTTAGGAACAACGCATCCTTCCCACGCAAACCACTTTATACTTCAAAAGATCCTTCTATATGTTATATACGTCGATTTATATATTCTGGTGTGCATATATGTATGTATATCTGTATATATATATATATATTGCAAAATCGCTACATGGACGTTCCACTGCCTCATATCAACCGCTCTTTTAGGTATGAGCGGCATTGATATTTATTTTGGTCTTTCTTCACTACCCTTTGTTGTGTATACCGTCTAACAAAATCCATGCGTCAGGAGAATCGTGGGACTGTACTGCTGAATGTAATATCCGTCGAATTTTACTCTATCGCAATATCTATATCTTTTACCTTTGGCTGGAGTATTCTATTCACAAATTTCGACATCCTCTTTTTGCAATTTTTTATGAGCCCCTGGAGACTTGCTTCCTGCGCGTTCAAATTGAGAGAGTACTAAGCTCGAATGGATCTTTTTATGTTTCTGATACGTTGATTGCTCTCTGGGATTACTCGCGATAGAATCTTTTCTCTCTTTGACTCTCACATCGATATTCGTTATCGCCTGTGGACTTTCATTTCGCTAATACAACCAATCGTTGCTATAATCAAAATCGTATGTTTTTGGCTTTTTGAATGAAGGAAAAATGGCTTTTCTATCATGTAAATGGCTGTATACGAAAAATTATATTCAGTTGTATAATATTCAAGTATTCCGGGAAAACATTGTAATTTGAACAAACCTCACTCACATTGTACCAATGAATACTGGTACCAGCTGTTCGCTTTTATTTGACTCGTTTATGAGAAACTCTGTTACCATTTGCACATATAAATCGGCTGCTCAGAGTGGTAGCATGATTACGACTTTGTTTTCCATATCCAAAATTGTACGTACGCCACAGGATGACAGGCAAAAAGTATTCAATATTTTCGTAAAAGCCGAATTGCATGGATTTCTCGTACTATATATATAATTCGTGTAATCTCATTACTAGTATAAAAACTAAGCCATGTTGAAAAACTAATAACTCATGTATATAAAGTGAATATGTGGGCAAAATGCTATATGGTCTTTATACAATCTTTATATTTTCCATATAATATTTTTCCACCTGGATATATTTTACAATTTTTTCCACAGTAAAAAAAATGCACGATGCACTTTACAGAATAAATAGAAGAAAAAAATACTTCTAATACGCCAAAATTCCATGAAATATTTCAAGAATGCTTTAGTTCGTTACAGCATAAAATATTTCGCTCGTAAGCGTATATACGTTTTGGCCTTACCCAGCTGACTTCCGGTTTATATCGTTGTCAGAAGACATTACACTTTACATAAATATTCATGCTTGAACGCAGTTCGGAATATCTTTTCATACATGAAAATTTTAAAAGGATCGCAGCCCCGTTATTCGAAACCGACATTCAATCACGTAATTTTCAAACGTCCACCAGCGCTATCCCCTGTCATCCCCCAATCACAATAAACACCGTGTCAACATTCTAGCTATTTTGTCTATACAGACCAGTCTGCGCATCTCTCTTCCGGTTGCGGTTCTGTACAAACCATCCCTTTCTATTGATTCTTCTTCCATCATACTTTTTCTATACTCCATTGCGTAACGTTGACGCTATTGCAATAGTCAACAGATACCAGAATGTTTACATATTACATAAAAGCAAGGTGTATCCTCACCATCAAAGTTATATATACCTTCTGTGAATAAGTGCATTCATACGCATGTGGTAGTTATACCATATATGTATGTACATATATATACATTACTCTGAGGGTAACACACCACTTTACCGCATACTTGCCAAATACTTGCAAGGGATCAAAAAAGTTTTCTGCCTGAAACTTTCGCAATTCAACCCTCGACTCGTACCCATACATTTCATTTAACGTGTATTTGGTATTCAGTGTGCTTTTATGTATACGTGTATACGTATATTATACATAAATTGTGATGGTTTAGTGGCTAGGGATACACGATACATCAGTGGCATTTTCTTTCTTTAAGCGAAAAGCGCGTTAAGCACTGTGGCATCAGTCGACGTTTCTAGCCAAATGCTGAATTCCGTAAATTCTTCGGATCCTTGTGGGTTAGAAGTTGGTTTCATGAAATAAATTGAAATTTATATTGTTAACATAAATGGATGTTTTACGATAATAATGGATTTATATGTTGAACGAGGAAAGTCATGTTGAAACTCGTATATAGTTTTGCTTATACAGGACAATATTGTCACGCAATTCACTTTGCCGTGATCCTGACCGATTCTCGTTGGGTTTCATGATAGGCGAAACGCCACGAAACGCCACGAAACGCACGTGCGCCAAGACTTATAGCTGTAAACCTCATCTACCTTTATTATCCAGACACTGATACTGCTATATTTTACACGTCAGAAACAGTAATCGATACGTGCTAACTCCTTCGTTTGCTTGTCTCTTACGTTAAACGTATAGGTATACATATATGGTGAAAATATGTGAACTGAATTGGAACTCGAATCGAGGCCTTCCGCTTGCCGGGTGAACATATTTGGATACGTATATGCGCATCTGTATGCACGCGTGCATCCGATTGCATATAGGCATGTGTGGAGAATTTTTCTATATATATTTAGAGACATTTCGCGTTTGCGGTACGAAGTCAAATGAATATGTAACTGCAGACGTTAAGTTACGTCGAGTGGTAATGCCACTCTGTGCAGGTAGGTGTTTGCAGAACGTGAAAAGCATGCAAATGGAGTTGGGAGTATGTTTAAAGTCCTGTGAAAAATGGTCGACCGTAGCAACCCTGTCGGCTGCCATATGAATGGATATGTTAGAATTATTATGGACATATAAAATAAGAATATGAATCACGGTCTTGTTATCACACTAAAAAATTGTACGAGTAAATCTTATTTTTAAAACATAATTGTAAATTTTAAATGAGACAAATTAATAATTAGTAGAGTAAACGGGGATTTCATAAGCATTCTCATTGATCTTTAATTTAAAAAAAAAATTGAAGAAAATCCCTCCAAAAAACATACAATTGTTACGATACACAGTACGAAATAAATTGTGTTGGTTCACCAAGTGTCTACATCTGATTAAAGCGCGCTTACGAGAATTACCCATCACTTAATATCAATTCATTGTCGTTCATCGTACTGGCCACTGACAACGAGAGGTAGATAAAAGAGGATGGAGTATAAATGTTTTGAGGAATTCACGTAGAAAAAAAAAAGGTTATAAGGAATCCCAAGGAAGCGAGGTAGATTGATACAGTGGTAGACGGGAATAAGTGCATTCATTATTTTTCTCTCCCTGTTTCAACCCTCATTCCTTTATCTCGAACGAATGCGGGGAACAATCATTCCAACGTTTCTCCGCTTCCAAAGTTCTTAAGAAAGATTCGCTCATGAGTATAACGTGCAACTCTCTTTTGAGAAGCGACCAAGATTGGATGAGCCAATTCCATTGTAGCAGCATCACTTGGATACATGGAGCTAATTCCAGCAAAGGCATTACCACTAGGATATACTGTAAAACGAAAGGAAAATTAACATCAATATTGTATGTATGCAAGGGTGTTATGAATATTGGTGTTGTTACACAGCGCACTAATGTTGCTTGTGAAATTGATGATCCCAGACGATATGGAGCATATGCCAAAAAGAGAAAAAGAATGCGACAGAGATATGAGAAGTGAGTCGAGAGAGAAGGAAAGGAAGAGGGATAAAAGCTCTTGATTCTGTAATGTCACAAGCGCACGACTTTAAACTTTATTTTGAATAATTTCTCATCACTCAGCCATCCCTTTGCAAGCTCTTGTAGCTCTGTACGCTTCTGGGTAATTTTCATGAGGTGCTTAAAGTTTCAGTACTAATAACATTTTTCATTAAATTTTAAATCGCATGGAATTGCTAGGAAAATTGAGCGATCGAACATCTCTAGGATCAATTTAGAAAATTCAGGGTAGATGCTGTGTAAAATGAATATGAAAAATAGAAAAAAAAATTATCGATTGATAGAGTCCTCAGGCAATGATAAGAGTTTTCACTGTGCGGTTTAATGCAATAGTCTGGTGTGGTTACAATGCGTTTCAGCCAATCAAACGATAGCTCATGCCTATTATTATCAGTTAATCGCTGGCTATTTGAATTCCCTCAGCTGTAAAACGTACGTTGGTTTCTAGCGAAATTCAGCCGATTAGTTTTGGCTTCCGAAATGTCGCACACTGCTAAAACACGTTGCGATCGCGCATCTCTGATAACGTATTATCTGATTAAACGATAACGTAAAACGTGGCACGGATTTCACTGGGAGTATTTGCACACTTTGAAAATGAACTCGCTTAAAAATTTCTTTCTGAAGATCGCAACCACGTGTATGTTGTAATACTCGTCTGCAACGACAACTTTTTCCGGTAGAATGGACTGAAAGATGAAGATTCTTCCATCTTTGCCAGGGAAAAAGAAAAGTCACTAGTGTATTTTGTCTTGTGGAAAATATACAAAAGGGGTGGACGTATTCTACTGTAATAAATAAAATGCTTGCTATCTCGAAGAATAATAGAAGTCCAGTTTTTAAATTGTTTTCAAGAAAACGTCTACGTTACTTAATGTTTTTCTTCGAGACAAAATTTATACTTATTCAGTACTCTGATTACGAGCAACTTTTATCAGTTTAAATAAAAAAAAAGTTTCTCTTTGAAGTAAAACTCGACACTGAATAGATGTACGGTCTTAAAACAACAATACATTACATTGACTCGATTGTATTATAATTTATTTATATAAATGAACATCAAAATCTTTTTCATGCTCTTCTTTCAATTAAATGCGACCGCAGCTGCTATTATACAGTTGCCCTAATAATGTTGAATAGTACAATTAATTTCTATCGTAAAAATCGTCTTTGCAAATTTCTTATCGTTTCTTAGCACCATGCAATTGGATGTGCAGATAATATCCTGAAAACGATTTTCAATATTATTTCTGTGTAATATCCGTCTTAAAATATGTAACTGCAACCCATTTGAAACACGTGCTACTGCACGAATATATATCTATGAAAAGCTAGTGGAGAATCAAAAGTGGCTGGAAACCAAAGTTCTCTTCTAAGTGCTGAAACAAGCAGACTGTAACATCGCTGCAAAACGTATTTACCAACCATACAACATTTTATAGAATTCAACAGGGAATACTACACTGTAAATTTTACAGAAAATTGTATACTTTTTGTACCAAAGAATTAGTTTATTCAGGGTAGATATTTGCTCTTTTTTGTTTCCTTTCTTTTGACATCATCAAGTGGAACACAAATAGTGTAGTCAAAAATTAAGAAAAGAATGGCTGGAAATAAAATACCGCGTATGTATTATATCGAACCATTAAAAACGTTGGAAGAGGATGCTGTATTTATAGATTAAATAAACGGTCAAGATAAGGGTATTAAATCATAATTCATTAATCCCCTTGCCAAGACAGACTTAATTTACATAGATAATAATAATTCAGGCGCGTATAATAACGTTTCCTGGAAACGCAAGACAACTCATGTATTCCAATTACTTTCATGTTTTCTGTTTTACACGAAGCATATATGTATGTGTTAGATAATGTTACCCGTATGTAGAATACATATGTAAATGGGTATACATGGTACAGAAGTTTCGAGTATTATAATTGAAATCTGAATTTCGTGTGCGTTGAAATTTACTGTGACGGATTTATAAGAGTCGTTAAATATTCTAGGAAAATTCTAAAGAGATTGATGCTGCTGGTTATATTCGGCTCCGTTGGCAAGTCTGAAGGGCCGGTACACGTCCTTTCTTCTTGGAGCTTTATTCTGTTATGCACAAAGAACACTGAATGAAATCCTCATCACAAATTTTACCTAACGAAGCGAAGCTTCGTTAATTCTAACGACGGTATGATCATTAAAAAGTATAATTTACGCGGTAGTTATTATTCCATATATTCCTACAATCAATATTCGGTATGAAACAAAAATCTCTCTACGCGTAAAACACACGCGGCGATGGCATATTGTAATATGTATATAGATATGTCAGTTCTGTATTAGACACAGATCTATAGTCGAAGTATCATAAAAGAAAGATTCGCCATTATATTGCGATGTAAACGTTTATTGAATTCCCGGAAATGAATGTTTATACGATCTGACGTCAGTGTTTTCCTCCATAAATACATGAATTTTTATCGCTAATCGATAATAATTATTTATGGCACTTTCGAGCTACTTGAAATTGTTTCTACTCGAATAGAATTCCCGTACAAATAGAAAATTGCTATAATATCCCGTGAATTCTTGAAAGTTTTATTAAGCCACCCTTTGACTCGTAATTGAAAAACGTCTCGAGAGTTATTTGCGCTTGGTCTCATATCGATGATGCCGGGAGGGTGAAATATTGAGAAACTTCGCTAGTACATCACAAGAGAACTTCGGACAGAAGTAGTAACAATGTGGGGTCAGCTTCCTAAAGTTCACGAGAAAAAGTCTCTTTTAGGACATGGCCAGGAGCAAGTGTTAACTTTTAATGTCATTTCGAACAGTATTTTCTGAACATTTTGCTGCCTATTATCTGCCCCGTGAAAAAACTTGACTTACGGCTCAATGAACGCTTTTTATATTTACGTGGACACTATATTTAAAATCAGTTGGCTTATACGTGTTACATCCTATACGTGTTCCCCTTGAAAATTTGAAATATATGTTATATTATTTTCTACGAAGAAATTGAGTATCGTTACACTGAGAGGAAAATTTGACAAAAATATAGATATAGAGCAAAATTTATAGTGACGTCTGTCCAAACGAGAGATTATGAACGTGACGAAATATCATCGCTTAACGAACTGTGCAAGGACGGCGGAAAAGGACGGTCATTCGTCTCGAATGACTAACGAAGGGTCCTCTGCAGCAACGGAAGTAGAAACCAGGGCTTTTTTTATGCCAACTCAATACTACTTCGAAGCAAATTCCTCAAAGTGTCCTTATCCTCCCAACAGAGAAATTTGACGGATTCATTTTGGTGGAAGATTTCATGGTATTTCAATCCAATTAGTTCATAACATATACGGGGTTATTCACGGGAAACGCACCAGCTGAAGTTGGACGCGAATGAACGATTCCGTTAATCGAACTAATGTCACCTCCTTAAACAAATGAAAGAACGTGAAGCTGATAATGTTAATAATGTTATGACGTCAATTTTTATTTTCTTTAAATGATACTCTGATTAATGGAATCCCCCATTTGTAGCCAACTTCAGTTAATGCGGTTACCCTGAATAACTCTGTATATCATAACATGAAGAAAAGGAGTCCTTTACCTTCCACTCATTAAAAGAGAATAACCGTAAAACAAGGTAACTACTGAAATTCTTACTTAGGAATAAACAATACATTATATTCAAAAAGTTCGATCACTTTGGAAATAATGAATAAAATGAAATTTCATCTTACTATACATAGACGTGCTCTGTATATAATACAAATACTCAAGAGAATTCACATTATTTGCTGTAGACAATGAGTTTTCGATGCCTCGTCCTCAGAGAAAACTGCAATGGAATACGCTATTGGATCTTTGATGGATACTGGAGGACTTTTATTATAACTACAGTAGGAAAATGAGAACTCGACGGAAAATCATTGAAATGGAAGACACATTATATAGCGTGGGAGCAAATTCATCTTAAGATGGAATACCAAATTGTACGAAGTACAGCTTAGAGTCACTGTACTTATTGAATGCGAAGAAGAACCATCAGTAGGAATGCGATTACGTTCTCTCACGGATCAGGGAGATTTAAAGTGTTCTACTCAGCAAAAGAAAGTTCGTTGCTTGCGTGAATGACGTGGTGAAGTCGATTTCCTTGAGGCTTTTCCTCCTTCTTTAAAGTGCCTACTTCTCAAGGTCTGTCCAAACCGTTAGAAAGAAAAACCGTACCTTTTCGCACGTAACTTTCGTGATAAGCGCCCCTAGGCTATGCTCAATTTTTTTCAACGAATCACACTCTAAAGTGACGTTTTTTGGGAGGGGTCCTTATCAAGGCGGATACGACGACAAGAAATTGACGAGCGATAAAATATCGATGCGAATAAGAAAAGGGCTTTTATATTGTATCGGATGATACAACAGTATATGCTTATTAGCAGTGCATATATTTATTAGCAGTAATTTCGTTACATGAATTCAATACCAAACATAAGATCCCACTGTACAATAGTAAATTCAATAAAGCATAAATTACCACGTAACAATAGATTCTTAGATACGTAATCAGGTGTTTTAGCCGAATCAGCCATTGTAGCCAAGCAAGAGGAATCCTTGTAAATATGTCGTAATTAGTGTTAATTTCAATAAGGTTGTAAACATTTCCAGTCAGAAACTAGTACGATGGACATATAATTGGTAAAATACCAATCAGAATCATATACATGATTTATTACAAGTTCTAATGTATCTATTTCACTATGGTTATTTTATTAAACAAAAAATATTAATTAGCGCACGACAACGCTCCAGAGACTGTAATACAATTGACTCTATCCACATTGAATCTAAGTACTACAATGTATACTCTTGCGTACGTGGACGATATTGCTTAATACTCGGTACGTGACTAAGTGATTACAATAACGTAACACTCGTGGAAGCGTCGGGTCAGGTACGTCTGTGTAGAAAAGGTAGAAAATTCCGACGGGGTAGTTACAGAGTTTGTGAGAAGCGGTTGAAATGCGGTTTACCCTGCTACTTTCTAACTGAGTTTTCCTTGGCTTTCCCTTCGCCAGTCGACAACAAACTCTGGAATAACTTAACTCGGCATTCACTCTCTATGGTTTGGTCTCCGTTTTACGCGTGGGCATCTATGGCTTCGTTCAATCAAAAGTAGGCATATGCACAGGTTGGATATATTTACATGGTTACACTCGTGAAAGGTTAATACATAATGTAGCATATAGCCTTCAAGTTTTCTTAACGTCATACTTCGTTAAGTCATAACACGTTTCGCAAAATCTTTTCAATGAAATTAAAGGCCGCGAGATGAATTCCGCTAGCGGATGAGATATCGCTCTATGATGCTCATTAAGATTTTAATTTAACCACATACAGATATATAGATGGCGGGACATGGTAGTTAGGTACGTTACTCTTAATCGGTGTAAACGTACAAAAGAGGAAGTGTAAACCGTGCATGTAAATTATATGAGCACAAATGTCACTGAAATTATAGTTATATATGATTCATTTAACTTAGTTAAGTTAAGAAGAGACGAATGGAACATAACGACAGTAGTCATGGCCAGAATCCCTTTCATATTCCCTGGATAACTCGAGTAGTACGTGATACTCATATCGTAACTAATTAAAATTAATGTCCATCTTGCCGTGTGTGTTACTATCTGTATCTAATAGAGTTAATCCAGAATTTTCTCTCTAAACTTACCTTAAATCTAAATAGCCAAAGGCTATATGCTTAACAGGTTGTATCTGCCTTATTTCATTCAACCCTTAAGGCATATTGTTTTCTGAAACTTAACTGAAACTTGACTGAAACTTTACGGTGCAACTAACGCGTACGCTCAGATTCTCTCGTCTCGCTTAATGTAAACGTATTAGCATGTACTAATTATCTAACTATATTTATCTGAGTTTTGTACTATGGAAAATGTAGCCAAATGAGGATTGATAATCACGAAATAGTTCCAATCCGATTTATTTTCAGGTTCAAAGTCAATACGTAAATTTCTCAATAGGAGGGTGAATCAATAAGTACCTTCCACGGTTAGACTCGTACCGTAGTCATCTATTAATACACGAGAATAGATATTTAATATTCATTTAGGTAATGACCTTTGATAAGGTCTCTTTCCATCCTCTGCTAAAGAAGGATGAAGAAATCAGATATATGCTATATCTAATTTCTGTAGCTATATATCTATGCTCATCTACCTTTTATACATACATACGTAGTGGCCAGTTCGTGCAGTAAATTAGCTTCGCACCATTAGTCCAACTCCATCTGAGTAGCTCAAGCAAGGTTATACAACCACAGCTTCCTAGAGAGCCAACTACAGCTCCAGCGTCCACAGCTGGCATTTCGATGTTTCGTAACAGAGTGCGATCTTTGGCTATCCGTCACTTCCCTATCTATCCGAACCTCCCTAAATTCCATCCCTTGTGCGTTCTACTAACACTTCCTATTGATACTCGTAGCACGCATCCAGTATGGGGATCAGACGGGATTCGTACGATTTACGACCGGTTTCGAAAGCCTACCACGAATCCGCGACAGTAAGCCCTCTTCCTCGTGTTCTGGTTGCAGAACGTGTAGCTGTGTTATTATAATTGCAATCACGTGGAGTTATCCTCCGTAGCTATCTATACACCCCTAACTGCTAAGTTAGCAGATTCCATTTCCATTCGTGGCGACACTGAAGATTTCATTGAATTCGCAACGTATTTACTTTAGGTAGTATCTTATTCGTGTATTCATATTCCTGTTTATGGGATATGCGGGCTTCAGTTCTTTGGTACTGACTGTATCTCTGATGTATTGTACGGTTATACTTTTAACGCGGTTAGGCGGAAGGATTATTTACACGAGGATAACTGTCAAAGGGTGTTGTTTAGGCACTCATGTAAGCCTTCTTTTCTGCCTGATATGGGTCATACATATAATACGTATATATGTGATGTGTATAGAACGCGGTCCTAAAATATAACACTAGTTATTGAAGGTGTTATCACAAATGTTGATCAGGGTATGCTGAAGGGAATTGATCAATTCAAAATGATAAAGGGAATATGGGAATTTTCAAAAAGTATTAGAAACTCGGTGTGAATGTAATATTATAAATACTAGCTTATTGGGGGAGAATAATGTTTTCCATTATCATAAAGACTGTTTGTGATGATAAAAAGCATAAGTTATAAATGAAATTATCATTTAATGCTTTTAGATTACTGATATAAATTCATATAGTTTACTCAATTCTGTGAAATACTGTGCTTAAAGAAAGACTTGAAGTCAATATGTTATGCCAATGCTTGATAGAATACCTGTAGTCGTATTTTTGTTTTTACATACTCGCCCTTCTCGAAATAAGATTCCTTACCTTAAGATCCCGCCGATAAATTAATGAATGCTACGAAAGTATATTTCCCTCTGCAGAGCCTGGAAAAGTAGGCAATATCCGCCCTCTGGAAAATGAGGAAAAGGAGGTGAGTAAGAGAGGCGGGGATAAGGCAAAAAGAAAGGAAAGAGTCAAAGTATAGGTAAAAAGAATTTCGTATAAGTAAGAAGATCCGTTTAATAGCGACGGGTTCGTCGTCATCAGAGCGAGGTATAATTAACGAATTCCATGTAGAATCGACAAACATCCCTTTTTCTTTGAGTTTTTTTGTACCTCGCTCTGCAAGGGGTGCCTTCTACCCTTCATCCAATCCTCCCAACGTTAATCGCACCAATCGTTAAATATTCGACAGAATCAAAATAAGGGTGAATCGACACAGGGAATAAAAAGACATAAAGCATCTATACACAATCAAAGTCCGATAATCTCAACAAGAGACTCCATGTTTCACCGTGCATTTATGGAGCTAATAATTCGTAAAATATCCAGGACCGAAACAGTTGTAAATCGATAATACATTGGTATCGTTATTAGCGGTTATCGATGGATGAGGTTCTTGGTGTATTCGAAATTACAATTTATTTCGTGATTCATGACACGTACCAAGTAAATTCAATGACACGATTACGAACACGGGGATTAAATTAATCAATTCTCATCTCTATATTACATGTGGCGTATACATAATACACGGATCAATCTATATATATATATATGCATCAACCATACATCAAGTACCGTTCAATTGCAGAGTTTATTGCAAAGGCCTGGTTGTTTAACGAATAGTTCTTTATGCTCAGACTCATACGGCCACGATTTATTATATCGGTGTGAACGAAGCAGAATTTATCGCGACATAGCATAAATTCCTAGCGGGCATGATACTACATCGTGCATCGTGCACTTACCTTACGCGTTGCTAGCGCTGCCTGCGCTCGAGGATTTTCACTCGAGTTACGGTTATCTTGGCGGTAAAGTCGCGGCATTGTAAATGCGCTCGGATGCATAAGCACAACACGGAGATTCCGAAGTGACGTTGGTGCTTTGTCGGTGACCGTGAGAGGAAAGCGCTAGTGCGCTATCACTGAATAAATCGAATGTCTGACGTCACTTATAGTCTAGACTGTATTATATACAAGAATAGTGTTATCGAATAATCCTGAGTATCTATAAACAGGATCCTGATCTCGAAACTTTGTATAACGTAATATCTATCAATAATATTTCAAATGCATGTAGCATTCTTTCATTCTATATTTTTTATTCAATGGAAAACAATTTCTGTTTTATAAGATGCATTCGCGTTGGTCAAATGAAATTACTATCTTCATAGATCTATGAATGAATTTGATGGAATATCGAGTAGATTTTATTCCAATTTTGATTAGTTTTATTGAGGTACATTGGTGGGACTCGAAAGCTGGAGAATTCTCTCTCGTTACAATTTATGGCTTCTCGTCTTTCTTTAACACACAACGTGTACTACGCAGATTGGTAGTAGATACGCAGAGAACTGACATTTTTATAGAGTGCTAAGGAAAATTTCGTTTGACAATGAATATCCGACTAATTTTCAGGTTTCTTTTTTAATGAATTTTTACTTACTTCCTGCCAGTTACAGTGAAAGGATTACTGGATTACTTTTATGTGTCGTGTTGTTTCCTTAGGACGATGGGGATAAAATTGCTGTTGATTGATCGAGTACAAATTAAGATGGATTTTCTTGTGGCATGACATAATTCGCCAAAAATAATACTGTGACATGTTATTAAAAGATCGAAATATTTCTAATGAACTATAGTGTGATATTACATTGTTTTTATAGAAATGAATTTCATAATTTGGTATTTCTACCAGAGATACGCTCACAGTATAATTATACAAAGTTTTTCTTTGTTCTTGTCCTTTGGGATTAAGAGTTGAAAGGCTTGATATTATGCAAGTTTATATTTATCGTGGACAATAACATTGATCAGTCAAATACGATCAAAAACGTTTAAAGGACAATTTAAATCACGGAGGAAAATATTTGTATTTTTATACTAACTTGATAGGAGAAAATACGATCAATTTATCGACACTGTGCGTAAATTGCAGTTTTATTCTACAACTCAATACACAAATGTGTTCAAAAATAACATCAAGATTGAAAATAACGTTTGGAAAGTGATGGTAAAATTGGAGAGAATCATCCGGAATATTGCAGCGTTAAGAAAATGGTGAAGTTAAATGAACAAGAAAACATAAATCAGTCCATAGAAATTACTATCGATTAAATATTAATTTTTGAGATTTAAAAGGTTTATCAAACGAAATGAAATAATCTACTTTCACCCCATAAAATACAAGACCGTTGAAACTCAATGAAACTAATTTCAAAAGTGACCCTCTCGCAATCACGAACGTACCTTGATCCTAATTTAATCGCCTGTAGAAAAGCGCGTTAGAAGGGTACAACATTGACAAATGGCGTTCGAATGGCAGGCGTAAAAAATGTTGCAACTGATGATCCTGAAAATCACGGTGATCAAGTTTAATCTACGTTCACAGATGAGGATCGTCATTCGAAGTCACGGTATCATTAACTGTAAAAACGACGAAGAAGCTTATGACCCTGTAGCGTTGACAAAGTATGGCCAACCGCAGCTAGTCTAGCTAAATGCGATGCCAAATGCGAAGCCAAATGCGACGATAAAAGGTGCTAGTTAATTTGGCTGAAGTAACTGAGAGTGCTGGCTATAGTGTACGGGTAGTGGTAAAAGAGGGTCGAAAAGGGACGACTAGAAGGGATTCGAAGGGATCGGCGAATAAGGGGTGCCAACGAAGCCAGAATTAAGAGGATTGGGAATGTATCGCGAGAGCGAGCTGGGTCTCAATGACTGTGATTCTACGAGTATGAAGAATCCATCGAAGATTCCCGTTTTCGAGGTTGCTATGGCACTTTTCGGAATGGTTTGGTTATTGCGCGTTCGCTCAGAGATGCGTCGTTGCTCGAAGTGTCATCGTGAGGAGCTGCTAGCCGCTCAGCAGCAGCAGCATCAGCAACAACAACATCAGCAACAGCCAATCTCACAGGCAACGAGCCTCATGCAGACGCCAGATGACGCCGTCACATCCTCGGCTAATACGCTATTCACCCTTGACACACCAGGAGCTACTGGACCTGCTGGCAGTTATTGTGAGGTTCACGGATACGTTCCCTCGAAAGAAGGTATATCGATACTCTTATATAACATTTTAGTTCTAGTCATAATATAAATGCAAATTGCATTGGCTCCAGTGATATCATTAAACAGGATGGCTACTGTACTTACGGATGCACGTGGAACCTCTTATACAATAGTTCTTGTATCATGTAGGTATACGAATAATTTTCTTTCTATTGATAAAAAATAATACACCGATGGAATAAGACGAACACCTGTGAACAAGTCATGTTTATTCGATCCTAAAACAATAGATTGTAGCACGTACGAATATTGTGAATGTGCGTGCTGTATTAATTAGATGTCAATACACTATGAAATGGCGTAGTATATTAGCAAAATTCGACGTAGGAAAATATTTGCTGGCCAAGTAAAAGCAAGGTAGATTGTATAATATTAAAGTTATTGACCAACGTCGTCCCATTATGTATGTTTGCTACTGGAATTAAATTTAGGTTCATGGAACTATGTAGTAAAGGCCTAACCCTTCGATTTTGTGAAGCAATTTTTAATTGAAATTTACAAATTCATAATAATGGATTAGCGTATACAGTACAGGATTGTAAGGCTCAAAACTGCATTAGTCTGAAACATTTAGATGAAAAATAGGTTTTATTTGCTTTTTGTGGTACAGCTAATGCAAAACAGCTTCCTCTGTTTGAAATGCTACATTTGGCCTACAATATTTCTAGTAAAAACAACTTCTATCTTGCAATCAGTTTGGTAAAATAAGCTCCGATCGCGCATGTTTACATTAATATATATATCTACCAATCGTATTTTTCTGTTTTTATTTTACACCAAAAATCAGAAATTATATTAAAACATCAAATCGAGTAGAGATTATTTTATACTGAATCCCATCTATGTATGTCGTTCTCTATTTCCTAACAATATAAATGTTTCAAAAGCAATCGAGCTTTTATATATCAAAAACGTATCTTATTTCACGAAAGCGATCCAATCTCATTTTCGTTTGGATATGACTTACACGACTTCCATACATACCTCCATCAGCATCCTCCCTTCTCAGGGTAAAATCCGCATCGGTTCGTATATTTACCTTTCTTCATCCCGAATCAAAATAGTCCTGAAATCACAAGCTTTTATGGATTATGGAATCAGTATATTTCATTCCTTATGTAGTAACGTATTACCAGATGACTATTTTGCGTATGATATTACGTCTAAACTTCAACAAAAATGGCTCATCTAATGTACCACGCTCTTCAGGTGCACTAATCTCAGTAGAATAGGTAACTCTTATCACAATAGTACTCTTATCAAAAGTCATAATTAGCATAGAATTTCAACCTCCTTATGATGTTACAGTGTGTTTGTGTATACGTGTATACGTGTACAATACTATATATTGTATATAGTCTACGTAAATAAAAGCCCACCATGCAGATAATTTAAAAGGATGTCACGCGCCCGCGAGTGTTAACAAGTTGCAACGCTTATCATAAACATCCCCTATGGACCGAGCATATGGTGTGTTGGTACGATGTATGTCGTGCGGTGTGTAGGTTAGTTGTGGGCTTTGTGCATGCGGCTTCTTTGTCCCCGAGACAGAGCAGAACATCTGATCCACTTGTTTGCTCCTACCTGTTACGAGCAATTGAATAAGCCTACGTCATATCACTGAAACACATAAGCACAGTCAAGAGTGGCACCTTCGAGCGACTCTAGAGCAATCATCTTTTACCAAAATCTGGACGGACAGGGGCGTGAAAACGGAATCCACATAAAAGTATTGATTTGAATTTTTGATATTAATCGTATAGACTTTCTAGGTCATAGTTACATGAAGTATCATTACACACTATGAATTATTTGTAAAAGTTCAAAATTTTTCTTCAAAATGTAGTAAATATTAAATATTAAATTTTGATTTAAAATTTATGTCGTTGTGCGTTGCAGTAAGTATGGATAAAAATTTCCCGGTGAACTTTTGTATGTAACGTCATAATCTACATGATAAAAAATAATCTCCCGATGAACAACCACTTTCACGAAAATTCCAACATTGTTTTATATTTATCAAATTTCTTGGACAAGTCTCAAATATATCCTGGCCGTGTAAACTCGCTTAATACTAAAGTCTGATACTTTTTAAACTATGATATGAACTATAAATTAATCTGTTTATTGGAAATAGTAATTATTCAACTTATTTTATAAGTATCTTAAGAATTTTTACGTTCTTTGAAATGATACTTATTTACCAAGCAGTTTTCACTGTACGTAGATAGAATTGTCCGAGAAACAAACTTCCTGGCTATACACGCACTGCTGCCAAGACAATAGAGGCTTGTCCAACGTGCTTCACGTAACTGAAATATGCTGCGAGATTTCGTCCTTTGTTACTGCCACGTGACTTGTCACGTCCTTCCTCCATTCCTCTCGTATGAGCATGTTTCATTTACGGCTATGTATAGCTTATAGGTTGGTCCGTTTCTCTGCTGTGTTTACTTGACGAAGCTATTTCCTTTGTCCTTCAGGTAATCTCTGTGACAAGCGATCCAATTCATCTAGGAATATCTGTCAGTAGCATTTTACGTTTAACGTTGACGCGTGCAAAAATGAATGACTCTAGGCACGATGTAGCTGAAAAAAAGCTTGGAAAAATTAAACGCCTTCTCCTACCCTTATGAGTCAAAAAACTTTAAGAATTGTTCAACACTTTTCTCAAATATTCGATTTATCGACGGATAATATTGATCATAGCATCCTAGATCGAGAATGAAATTCTATATATCAGACGGGTCAAACCGTGTTTAACGATATTTAAGGAAGTTTTTAATTCTTCCAATTCACTTGAATACACGCTCGACCCAGATATGAAATAGTTTCTGTACAGCACAGAGTGACAACTCAGCGGTATTATTATGGTTTTAAAGCTAAAAGCATGTTCGTGTCGGAACAGGTAGCAATATTCGATATAATCCCTAACTTTATGATCTAATGTGGAAGCGCGTTTGGAAAATATGTATCGTCTTCATAGTATTGGTTGGCATTAATGTCACATACGTTAAGTATATTATGGAACTCCAATAGAAATAAAGTGTCCATATCTATTGTATATGCTCACGTAGCTTATAGCTGGAAAGGGGGAACTTTTTATTACAAAAAAAATTTAACCAAGTCATGGTTTACTGTGCTTCTGTAATTTGTTTTCGGGTGGTTAGTATGTTTCCTGCTATAATAATGAGCTGGGTTTTCTTGAACAGTGTACAAAGTCTTATTATCTTGAACCATAATCTTCCTTCGCCATTTACAAACTTGCGGTAACATGGTTCCTGTTTTACGTCTCGCTCGTTGCGTAATAGCGTATGTAGTACAAGCGTGCGATGATACCGCGAGCGTAATACTGGAGAAATTTTTTATTTTAAATAAAAGCTTATACAAAAAAATAATATTTAAGAAATTTCACGAGAAAATAACTTTTCTTGGTTTTTTTATAAGTCATAGTCAACGCTATGAGAAAAATGTTTAAAAATTCGAAAATAATAGTCGCGCGTTGTTAAATGTGTTAATAGCCCCAAGGTTTTTAATCCACACACGCCGTAAAAGCAAGTTACTGTAATTTTACGTTGGCTTTTTACGTATTCTTCTCGTACATGTATATCCCGCTGAATGGTTGGTTTAGAGTGTAGTATAAATTAAAGTAGAAAAATGCATACAGGAGGCAACTGCTGTACAGAGGTCGCCAGTGGCTAATTACCTATGTAATACCCAGGCACTCGCATAACGAATTAATTTTCACATAAACGTAGATACATACTTGACGATTTTTCTTTTAAATTCCGACCACGTGAAAACAACAATATGCAAAATATAGCATCAAAGATTATTGAACAATAAATTTGGAGTATAAGCCAACGTAGAGAGAAATTAACTGTAACATTGTCATATTTTCTTCACGTATTCTAAAACGCAGTAGGTGTTGATTATTGTCTGAACATGCACGCACCAATAACGAAAAGCTTTCCTTTGCCCTTCTTATAGCTTACGACTAGTCTGACGGGTTTTGCAATTCTAGAATAAGTGGAACAAAGGATATTTATCCTTGCTCCTTTATCAACACGTATAGGTTTAATCCTTCGTTATAAACTTCCTTGATCCTTACTGTTTTCATCTGAGAGAATTGACTCTGGAAGCTACAAGCAAAAACGTCAAAATACGATTATGTGGTTTATCTAGCTGTACGTAGTGAGTCTTAATATACTACCACTTTCTTATATGTACAGTCCTCTTCCTTATACCATACACGTTTCGCGGCTATTGTACTTGAGATACACCAAAAACCACTAAAACGACAGTCGGAAGCTCTTCTAAAGCATTTACGGTACCTTCGATCGCGAACCTTTTATGGCAGAAAGAAGCGTTAGAAAGCTTCGTCTATACTCAACACTCGTTAGCTCCATTTATTTTTATCTTCAAGAAAATCCACGTGGATCTAGCAGTGGACTTTGCTTGAATTTCAGAGGTGCATTATTTCTTTCAAAAGAATTCCACATACCCTTCGTTCCTCTATACCATAGAAGATGCAAGATGCAAGATCCTTACTGTAACATTAGTGAGATTACTCCGCACCGTTGTTCTCATCGTACGATCCAGCTCGAACCGTCTTTTACAGTTAATTGCTATTTGCTAAGTAGGGCTCTACTATACTGACTTTATGCTGAATCAGTTCGTTGTCTTGAAATGCACATTTAACCATCCCAATCGATAATGCATATGACGTGTGAGTTACAGTATAATATAATCAAGTTCTGACTACTACGGTTTTTAATGTCAACATTTGGCAGTCAAAGTTGAAATTTAATTCGAATCCATTTAGAATGTTTTGGATACGGTATATCTGTAAGAAATACTACAACTTGGAATTAAGTACGAGGGATATATTTATTGCAATAAAGGTTACACGTAACCAAGTTATTTTTTTCTATCTTACCGACATACCGATCGAACAAAGAAAAACTAACTGTACTACGTCGGATGAATAAATTAATTGACTTTGTTTCCAGACACTTATTCATCTTAGCTAGATGTTCTAAGATATTAACAACGGCCCTTTGTTTATCTACAAACAAGCCGAAATATTCACTCCATTTATCTTGGTTTACACAGGAATCTACTAATTCCATTTTGAATAACTATGGTTCCTGGTAGGAAGTCTTCGGTAGAATCATGTTATGCAGTTTTCACAAACTAGAGGTACACAGTTGGAAAATATTTCATAAGGATACGAAGCATAGAGGAGGACTCATGTGAAATAGTCTCAAATAGATTCGACTTGAAACGTGAAAAGTTATAAGGTGACAATCAAATAAGTATTAAGGCCTTTTGACGTGTCGAAGACTTGCGACATATTGCTTAAATAGTTTAATGACCCATCAAAGCTGAAACTTTGCGTTGTAATATTCCTGGGGCGAGATATAGCATGCATTAGTTTAGATGAGGATAAAGTTGTTGATACTCTGTCAAAGCATCCTAATAAGTTCTTTACATCGATCGATATTGGTCTGACAGTTTTGTTAGGTTCTCCATTTCAATACTAAAACTTATGGACGAAACGTCAGTGCAAGCTGACTTGTAGCTAGAACTTTAAAATCGATGAACAACCAAGATACGTCTTGAATCATTTATCTCTGGATTGCTACCCAATTGTAGGCTAAACCATTAGATCTAGAGGGTCGGAAATAGGCCCACTCGCAATCAGCTAAATTCCCTAGTCGAGATACGTAGATTGACTGGCTATTCTCGTCTGGCATAGTCTTAGCATGTTACTATAGCTGGCTCAGCAAAATGGCAGCATCAAGTGGCCAAACTCACACATTCCATTTCATCTTCATGTTCATGGACAAATACAGATATCAAAACTCTTCAAGGATCTCTAACATTTCAGCTATAGCTATAAGGCATCCATCGAGCATCGCGTTCACTTTCTACTTACGTCTATCCCCATCGTTCTGTCAGGATTCTTTCTAATGTTATTCGTCTTCTTATAAGGTGGGAAAAAGGGTCACACGCTGTTGGGATACTGTTGACAGCATGAATTATGTTGACTCGTGACGTATGCGTAAGTCGTGTTTATTGATGTGTTTATTGAATCAAGATTCTTTTTCTCGGAGGAGGATTTCATTTTTCTTTTTCATACACGCATACGATGCGATTCAAGAAAATTGAAATTTTCCCACGAGAAAAAAAATCCTGATTTTGTCTGTATGTTTCTCCCCGTTTTTTTTAACCAAAAACCCCATTACAATTGGCATCTTTGCCGCGGCTCAGGAATCAATGTCTAGGTGTTGGAAGTTTGTTACCACGTGGCCCTTGTTGCCGGGGGTTACTAAGAATTTATGGTTACGATGGAACTGTGGATTTTGGTGAAATCTTCTCGTGGTTCTCGTATGGCGATATGGTATAATACTGCTGTCATCTATGTGTTATAAATTCAGATGATCCAACACCTCACGCTGCAGTTGACAGAAGGGGGAGACTTCCGATAATAAATATATGAACGACGTGATAAATGGTTCGTCTTTGCGGACCCAAGAGACAGACTATAGGCCTTACCATTTATCGTATCTTTTACCACCTAGGATGATAGCTCCAAGATATCTCGATAAAGATTTTAACAACAAAATCATGAAATTTTCTTCTACCGATTTGCACTTTATTAATGTCACTGTTTCTCAGAGAATAATGCACTGTGAAATTCAGTCACCCTTTAGTACGATGCTTTCATCCCTTTGAATACCTTGCATCCAGCATCCTGACTGGATACTCGAAATACAATTACTGTACTGTCCTCACTGTCCTCCCTATATACAGGGAACACTGTCTATGAGAGGCTGTTGAATCTCAGATACAAAGGATTTCGGATTAAAAATGAAACACGTCTACCCTGGTATAGTCCAACAGAGAAGGGTTAACACTGGTCCATGCATGCGCACAGCATACGTGTCTCTGTCTACATTTTTTTTCATATTTTTAGAGCGAGGATATTCGCAAAAAGGAACATTTCGCGGATAACTGCATTCGCCAGATATAGGCTGCCTGGTGAGAAGAAATTCCATTTTAATTGCGGACGTGTATAATCCCCGTTTTTTTTTCTTCTCAACTTCCCCTGCTCTTTTTTTCGTCGAGACGCGCCATGCAAATTTTCCCAAGACTGGCAGGAATTACGTGGCGTCAACAGGATAGGACGCCAGCGTGAATCGCGCAGTCGTTTAAGAATCTGCCTGTTGTAAAAACGTCGCGCGCATAAATTCTACCGACAGCGCAGACACGGTACAGTGTAACGTTTTCATTTTAAAACGTGAGTTACGTTATTAAACGACGCGCCATTTGCAAAAACCACAAAAATAAAAGATATTACGTCGAAAAACAATGAACTTCCGCTACTCTAAAATATACAGCATTTCACTTCCTTATAATTTTTTTTTAAGCAATGACACACATAATCGACTAACTATGAAATTTCGTGGCACTGATTGTTTTCAATTCTTTTATCTTTCCCCTTTCTTTTTTTCCTGACTTTATCCCTCTCCGTTATACGCGCTGTTGTTTTGATGTTCATGAGAATTTTATCCATAATGTAAGGTGAGCTGTGCACAAGGTAGAACAAACACTTGTCCGCGTGGAATAATAATTAATAAGGTCGTGTTTACACACTCACACGTGCTGTCGCTGTAAGCACTCATTATGCTGGATGGAAAATAATGATCGCGACATCTGTGTATTTAGCCCTTAACCGACGCATTCATTCTTTCCACCAAATCTTACAGATGAACAATGTGATTCGCCTTACGTATTCCATTCTTATATTGTTATGTAGTTTCCATAGTACTGTATATATAAATATAAGCCCTAAACGTCGATTAAGCATTTCGTATTAACTTTTATCGTAATCATAGAAAAATTTGCATAATCCAGGAAAATTATCAACATTCTAGCAAACCCAGCAGTGCTGATCTGCGTCGAACAATTTTGTTGTCAAATGCGATGAAATTGAACTGCAGTGCAGGACGATAATGCAATTCGTGTTTCATGGTTCAATATGAACAACAATTTCCCTAATACGACAGTTAATGAAGTAACCTGATTTATTTCCAATTTGTAAATATAAATTTGTTAACGATGCTTAAGCGCTCCATTTGATCAAAGGGTTGTTTAATCGTGCAGAATTATTTAACAAAATTGAATACAGTGCATCGACATTGTATAATGAAATAATTAATACATTCATGAATATTGAAGCTAGCTTTACACATAAATAATTTTTTGTTATTGATATCAATGAAACTTCTTTAATCAGATATAATAATAACACAATATATACATTGTCTTGAGGGGATTATGAAGTTCTAAGTAAAGTTTTAAGTTGGTTCGCATAACACAATGGAATAATCCAGGAGCTAAGCGGCTGTCTTGAAAAGATACTGGACCACAGAATAGGGGAGTGTAGTATTAAGCAAGCGTCATCTGCACGTTCAAAATGAAGTTTAAACTCCAGATATGTACAGTAGTCGTAAATAAACAATAGATTAAGCAGTTGCCCACGATTTCTCATAAAATATCCTTATTACGAAATAAGAAATATCTTCTCTAAGACTTTTGCTTTGTCATTAATAACTCCCAATTAAATTTTCATGAACAGTCATAGATGACAGAGATGTAATTTGCAGCAGCCTCAAACGTTCAAACACGAAATTTCGAAATACGCATTACGAATTAAGCCAGACGAAACATGGAGAACGGCAAAAAATTCGCTGGGGATGTGGGTAAACGCGTTTACTCGAAATAATAATAACACAACAGAGGAGTAACTATTTACGCCGTGATCCGAGTATAACGTAGGGGATTGAAGAGCTGGTTGTGGATAATAATACACAAGGGTAGTATATGATATGCATTCGTTGCCAGGGTTGTATGCAGACCTTGATATTCTACGGGGCTTTATCGATTTGACATATTTGTTTGGCTGACTTCTAAGCAATTAGAAATTCGATTAACATTAGCATGGTCGCTATTAGGAGAGCGCATAGACTATTATTGCATAAAAGTTCTTTATACTTCTTTCACGTCAATATGAATTTCTGGTTTACGCGTCTTTTTTACGCCATTTTTGTTATGATACATCATAGCAAGACACGTGCGCTAAGACATGGTTATTTTCGCATGAAACGTTCTTTCTACGTTATTGCTCATAAGTTCTTGCGCACCGTATGAATTATTATATTCCTTTTGCTTCAGGCTTAATGACAGTTTGCGCGTGGAAACGATTAAACTTTGCACTATTGCTCCGTGTCTGAGAATAAAACGTTTCTCCCGGCGTATATAATATTTCCTAGAGTAAATTTTCAAGGCGAAGTATCCACGTTAACGATAAAACTACGTATAGATAAGACGTATCTATACGGAAGAGCATACATAATTTATAAGGACTTTGCGCGGCGGTATAGATCCTTTCCACTATAGTGCCACGACTGTAATAGAACCGGACTATTATCGAGGTTATGAATGTCCGACATTGTATACCGCGGTTGAAACTGTGGACACGACAAAGGTACCACCCCGTCCCTCTAATGAATAACTAACCCTTGTAAACACATTCAGACATGCGAATTCCCGGGATTTCTTGTCCAGGGTAGAGTATAAGAAATTTAACGCGTTGTTCCATTCGATTAATATAAGAAGGTTTAGTCAGCGACAGAATCGCCAAGACCAAGAGCCGACTCCATCCGGTTTTCTTATGTTGGTATTATCAAGTGATTCAGAAAGTAATTACATTGGAAACTATCTATTCGGTCAATAGCAACTATTCGTACCTAGTAATTAAGTCAATCTTCGCCTAGGGTATACATTAACCATTGGCACCGAATCAACCACGTCGTAGAGTCTTTGTGGAAGAAGGATGGTTGTTAATTGCGAAATGAACCGCAAAGAGGTGGCCACGTTCAGTCACACAGCGGTCTACCTTGTTCGAGTTGCAACGACGAGGAAAGTTCGAGAGTGACTCCCGCCGTTCGTAGCCGCTATAATTTGCTTCCCTTAAACTCCACGGGTACAGAGCTCTTTTGGTATATTCTCTTCCTACAGCCAGGATCGAACCACGCTCTATCCTCTTCCTTCATTTCGAACTCTACCAGTCGGATAGTACTATAGGCGTGATGCTTCTCGTTTTGCAAAGGCAAAACTTTGCGCTCCATATGTAATACCGCGGTTAGAACTTTCTCAACTCTGCATACACTACATTAAGAGAGACATTTAGTTCGACACAAGAACTCGTTAGTACCATATGCGAAGTTATACGTATGAGTTATTTTAAATGATTTCGTTAAGATTTTCCTTAGATATATCTTCATAATGATATATCAATTTAATTTAAATTTAAAAACATGCTTCATATTTTCTCAGTAATATTGGAACTTGAAAATTGAAATACCCTTTTCATATGGGTTGACGTCGTATACCAATCCTGTTTCATATAATGTAGAAGAATGCCATATAGGATTCTTATGTAACGTACGGGTAGTTGAATCATATCAGTATATCAAAGGGATTCATTAGATAAATATTTGAGCTCCATAAATGCAGTACAGTGGTATGTACTGGTTGGCGTGGAAAGTTAGATGTTCGTAAAGTTTTATGGACTCAAGGAACTGGAGAAAACGACTAAACTCAGAGTACAATATTCGCATCGTTCTTCAGTGGAAAATTGAATTTATGTGAAAAATAATGTTGTATGTCATGAGACTCATGAAATTGCTGGAATGATTTTACCCTTAAAATTATTAATAAAGACGTATCATAACACCTGTACTTGATCGATATGTCAATATATTTATATGTACA
Organism: Hartigia nigra; assembly: GCA_031001745.1. Classification (NCBI taxonomy): domain Eukaryota; kingdom Metazoa; phylum Arthropoda; class Insecta; order Hymenoptera; family Cephidae; genus Hartigia; species Hartigia nigra. The sequence goes on along the minus strand of JARPRG010000343.1, from coordinate 124,538 downwards.
CAGATCCTTAGTATACGTTTAACTATTTTTCTTCATGAAATATAACACGCACATATGTATGTAAAAGCGAATCATTTTTGTAATAAATTCATACCTCGAAGCAAATACAAAGATACGTGAAGCCGGATGATTTAGAATCGAGTAAATAAGTTACGAAAATGGTTGATATATTAATGTTGGAGGGCAAACCAGACTCCTAAGAATTTATAATGCAATAATATTCTCTTCTTTAGCAACCTGTATACATTCCAACGCACATTTTTCACTTCACGTAGAACATCCTAACGATCTTCCTACTTAGCATATAATATTCTATGTAAAACGGCTTGATATATCAAATCTAAAAATAACGAGTTGAAAATTTCACAGCGAATAGAGTTTATATTCCATTCTTCGTCTTTCCCTCTCTCTTCTTCTCTCACTCTTTTTTTGTTCTCACGTTTCTCTCAAAAAGGTGGAATATCTTTTTTATGTCGTACCCCACATACCATAACAAAGGAATGCTCAAATAATTATTTCTTTTTCCTCATGTAGATGAAATTAAAACAGTCGGTTCTGCACTTTAGTTCTACGTCAACGTACTACGTTCTGGTGTGTCAAAGTGAATTTCTTGTTCGACAATAATTTACATAGGTACACCATATATAGAAGATACACCCACATGCGAGTGTATTTTTAGCCTCGCGTTTTCAAGTCGAAGCTACAAAAGCGTCTACACGTGTAAGCATATACAAAACGTGGAATCATTTGCAAGTGGATACCGTTCAAGGAAAAGTTATACTGATCCTCGGTAGGTGAACCTTTAAAAGGAACGTTTTTCCATGCTTTCCCACCGAAATGAAGGATTTCTAAAAAATCTTCCTACTAGGTACCCAGCAATTACTGTTTCAATAAAAATCTTCAAGTTATCTTGAGCCTGTGTATAGCGTAGAATATAAAGGAATACAAAGGAAATAAAAAGTGAAACAAGATAATTCTCTCATGCATGTCTGGCTGAACATCAAAAGAAAATAAGTACCTCGAAGCATAGCGATGCCAAAGAGTAATGTCGTTAATTAAAATTATAAAATTTAAAAGAGCGTTTAGTGTCCTCCATTCACAAAATACTTGGTAGTCCGTCGTATTCGTTGACTCGTTTACCCAACCTCGATGGACTTTCTTTGAGTAGCAGTAGCCGAAGCCTGTGCGCCGCTGGTATTTATGCAAATATAAGAGAAAGAGAAAGGAAAAAGTATCCCCGATGAACCACGACCACACCTTCCACCTTTCAAGAACCCTTACTGACTTTCAGCCATCTTATAGCGCTTTTCGAATCTGATTCACACTGCAGCATTTCCAATCATGTCTCTCTGATGTCTGGCTCATCCTTAAACTCCGTCAGTACCGACACTGCTACCAGCGCCATCGGCACCCTCATGCCTTCTACCTTTCACGAATCGACGATCAATCTTATCAAAGGGTGAATTTTCACGATGGAATTGAGCTTTAATTTCAAATGGAGAATGTCAACACCCTGGAGCTTTTCCATTTTGAAAGCCGTCGAACAATGAACCTCTGGCAGTTTTGACTGTTCTCCGATTTAAATTCAGTTTCTACAACCTCGAACACGATTACGTAATTGCTTAGTAAGTTAAGTAGTATATTACAATCGAGTCGATCATGCACACAAAGAAATATAAAGGAAATAAAATGTAGAATGTGTTAGTAAAGGGAGATAATTTTCTCGCAGAATTTCAATAGGTGAAAGTTTTCTTGACTCATGTTTTCCAGCTATTTTTATATCATAAAAGCATGAAAGAGTCATGCTTCTTTATTTGCTTTTGAGAAATTGTACATGATAGATACACAGTGTACGTCGGTTGTGGGTTGCATTGTCATGGAATGCTTTATCCACAGGAAGGTTTCGTAGGTCAGGGAGTTACGGCTTCCTGAGACCCAGGCGACCTGCGTTAGACGTGTTGGGGTTGATATATAGTTTAGAGTCTCGGACTCCAACACGCTTTATACTATATGGTTCATTCTCTCACAAGCGCTGTTAAACTATTGAAACTTATGTCCTGCTGGTTAACTTGACGTTTAAGGATATACTAACCACTGCAGCTTCTACGTTATCGGTGCTTTTCAGTGCAGCAGCAAGCTGGCAAACTGTTTCATAGTTAATGGCCCACGCTGTCGATAATATCCTGAAAATTTACCAAGGAAATCACTCATTGCTTATTTATAAAATATTCTTAATGTGATTTATCGACGTATAAAGAGGAAAGTCAGGCGGAAGCGAAAATTCATGAATTTTTATGAAATTCTGTTCACCATGTAACTTCGCTGTCTTTTTGATTTTTACAGATATTCAGGAGTTTTACGAGCTGACACTGCTTGACGAAACGAAGTCGGTACAGCAGAAAACGGCAGAGACGATCCGTATTGCTGATAAGTGGGAAGCCAGCGATGGACCAATCACACCGACTTTCGCCCAGAATGACGTAAGTTCGTTCTCATGCATTTTATTAAATCAGAATAGAAATGGGAGTTATTCTATGGAATTTCGTAGTTTGCGTGTATTCTCATCGTCAGCCATGTATAAATTTATGTGACTCAGAGTATGTGACTCGTCAACACGTCAGCTGCCAACTGATGCATGATTTCCAAACTTTCGTTACGGATCGGATTGGAATACGACACATATGACCACACAATTAGTGTTAGCAATTATAGCTTAGGACCTGATTGGTAGATCCGCGATGTCATCGACGCCACCAATCCCCATGGAGAAGTTTCAATTTTGACTGCTAATTGCTTTGCGTTTGGTGTACTATCATAATTTGGCGATAATTACCAGTATAAATCATCAACCACGTACACCTACACACACAACATTTCGTATACCCAAATTATATTATAATACTGAAAAAAGCAATACCTTTTCATAATCAAATTAAGTTCCACCATTCAAACTCGAGTTTGAATAATTTTCACAATGCCGATCGGGTCTATGAAAATTTAATGGAAAATTATTCTACCCCAATTATACATCTGAAGCACATATCAATGGATCAATCACTCCTCCTAGCAGGAATATCACTCATTTTAATATACCGTAAAGTTTTACACAAATAAATCTTTCGATTTTTATTTTCCATCGTTCGGAATATGGAAAACCATTGTTCTATGCAGACATACCATTTACGCCAGTGAAAATCAGACCATTAAACGCTCCCAGGGTAATACTATGCTATCCGATGATCAGCAGATAACATATTATACCTATTACGTGATACGTCTGTCTACATGCAATGTATGTAGGTCTAAGTTCCTCATAATGCAAGCACAATGTAGTTCAGAGATAGATATTACCAAGCACATGTGTGCCTTGATTATGCAGTTACGGATTGGCAATCATGTTCTGTGAGAGTGATTAAAGATTATAATTGGCTAAGAGATATAAGACATCAAAAGGGCGACGTAATGACGTCTAGATTGGCTTCAATATAAAACACATAAAATAAACTAGAAATTCAACTATATCATCTGAAAGATTCCCAGAGGGCTGTACCTATAAGTATCCCACGTGATTTTGTTTCTGATCTCGCAAGTTCAATTTAACTTTATCTTTGATTTGGCAAAGTTCCTTCAGCAATTATCATAGTATTTCTGCAAAGATTTTCCTCGTTGGAAAAACTGCGTGAATAGTATCGTAAAGCCATGCCTATATTGTGTTAAGGATAAACTTTTGTTGTGCTCAAAATGCTACATGGTTGTATCGTAGGTATAATGCACGGGAGTACAGTCGGATATATCAAACATCCTGGGGACGATTTAACATCCGTGTATATATGTGTACATGTATCTATGGTTCATCCTTATGTATTTATGTACATGGGACATCGAATACGTGATGCATTACCGTTTTCAAGGGGACAAATAGAATTTATAGCTGCTCTTTTCGAATCAGAAGTATATCCCGTGGTCAGTGACCGTGCTCTTGGCAAAAGAACAATTCACCACGTAGACGGTACCTGGTAGTCATTTCAGCATAATTCGAGGGCATCCATACCGAAGTACATTTCGACTGAAATCGATGTTTTTATCCATGAGATTTTTATTCTCTTCTAACTTTTTAGTTTTTATAATAGTCGGTATCTTTTAAATATTCTAAAATAAAATAGCGAGGAAATGATGTCCGTGAACTTAGCTGAGCCATGTTTAAATTGTTTGAAAACAATTATTGTGCCGAGTTGTGCTCAGCCTGTGCTACATTGTGCCGGTAAGCAAAGGTCGAAAATTCGAAAAAA
>JARPRG010000343.1:62882-119905 GCA_031001745.1 Hartigia nigra | reverse complement strand
AAAAACCTATTTTTTTCGATTTTCGGGTATTTTTTTCGAATTTTCGACCTTTGCTTACCGGCACAATGTAGCACAGGTTGAGCACAACTCGGCACAATAATTGTTTTTAAACAATTTAAACATGGCTCAGCTAAGTTCACGGACATGAGGAAATGACTGAATTGAAAGTCGCTGTTTCTCAATAAAATTTCAATATTTTTATGATATTAACCCAATTCAGCGAGATATTTATGTTGTGCGTTATTATTACGTTTTATCCTTTATACGGTAATGAATTTGATATATGCAACTAATGATGTGTCAGTCACATGACCTGTCATGAGATATCGATTTTCAAATTGAGGTCGTGGGCGTATGGTGTCAAGCTGCGACGAAAGCAAGGAACAATGACTGATCGAACTTGCGGTTCTTTGACTCTATTAAGGCTAATGGCTCTCTTTGGGCAAAGCGTTCGATGGAAATACTTTGGGTCAGTATTTATATGCTCGTCCTAAAGCTGCAAGGAGCCACGATTCACACTGAAGATGTGCCAGTCAGCAGAACCGTAAGCTGGGTGCCTGGACGTCTCCCCCGTGGCTCATCATCCTCAATTATCGCTCTTGGTCATCTTACGTTTGTCTTTGGATAGAAGCTCTGCCTTTTTCTTTTATTGTAGTTTATTGATCCCCAACACTCGCCATTCTCTCTTTTACCTTTTATTTTATCACTTTTGTCTGTTATGCGACAATTTATTTTCTATTATTTTGTCAGGCGCATGCGCGACTTCTACGTAATGTACGAGCAGTCCTATAATTATTGCAGCATCCAAAGATACGAAATGATGAGACTGCAGGGGGGGGGGGGGGCTGGAGGAAGAAGAATGAAATTTTACTTTTCAAAAGTCATTGTTTGCGGTTCTTATTGTCTGAGATAAAAGATCGACTGGATCATGGATCGATAGTAAGCAGGAAGACTTTTGCCTACCTCTGATGGGATTTAAAGTCCGATTAATCACTTTTTGTGCATTATGCGGACGCTCTATTTTTTTCCCGATTAACCTAGATGGTCGGCGTGAGATGTCAAGAAGACGGAACGGGGAGAGGAAGAAGAAACGAATATATAAAGGATATATATTTTGAGATTCAAGACACCATTGTGCTTTCAGACGTGGAGCTGCCTCCGCATTAATCAAATCCTCTAACACGGTACGAAGTGCGATTTCGAGAAGGGTAATGCCATTTATAATAAACAGTGAATCGATTTAGGTCGAGGACTCAAATGACGCTTGTCTCTTTTCGTTATTCACGATTCAATTTTTTCGTTTTATTATAACGGCAGTACGCATATTGAAATAGTTACTTCTATTATAAAGATATTAAATAATATTCCCATCGTTCGTCTTTTCTGATTAAGGAAATGAAATAATCAGCTGTCAAATCGTTTAAAAGTCATCGCAGAATGCCAAATATTGTATAAACTGGAAATGAAAAATAATCAATCCATACGAGACTATATTTCATGTCAAATGTATTAAGCTGAAAATGTATATAAACGCTGATAAATAAGTAAACAATTTTGAAAAATGTTTCATTTGCCATCAACTATTTAATCAACTTATCCTTATTTCATTAAATTTACTGCTTTTATCCAGAGTAACGTAAAATACGAAAGTAAATGAAACGAGAAGTATGGCGATATGACTATTTAAATTATCGAGATATGGTTAAATATAAATCAATTACCAGTGGAAGTACGTGTCACCGTTGCGAAAAATAATTGAAATCCGGATATTGGAGTTCTCAACCTCAAAGTTTGTCTTTTGACGAGGAAAATGTTTCTCACGTTATATACGTTAAAATTGATAACGTGATGTTTCTTATTTAGTCTGTGATATATGGGTAAGCTAATGTTTTTGAATAAATATATGCACGCTATGCTATTTACTACCACCGGGAGCATAAAATCCGCCTAAATTAATGTACTCTCGGCAGCAGTAGCAACGTCATACACGACAGGAAGTATGAAGTACTGCTTGATCAACAGGAGTCTCATTAAGTGCACGAAATTCATATTAATTAGCAGGATCTAATATTAGAATAGTATCAGGATTGAATAATTAATATGTCTTCTAAAAACAATATAGTAACATCCAATCGATCTTATCGTGATTATCATTTACGTAATATTACATAATCATTATTTTTCTTGGGAAACCACATTCCTTTCTCTCAAGCGCTACCACAATTCTTTAACAAGGTTTTCCCAAATGTTTTAGCGTAGGGAACTCTTAAGTTATCGTAATAAATTAGAGAGATTTTTCATATATAATATATAACATAAAACCTTCTTTGGAATCCCTTTTTTTTCGCGCTTGACTGTGTTTTGCGAACCCCGTGTGCCGCACCTGTCTTCTTTCTTCCCTTTTTCTTTGGTGTTTAATCGCGCGACACATTGCTCCTTTATATCATCCCTTTCCTTCACTTTCCACATCCACTCCCGCTAGCCCCTAGAAGGTTCCCAGGGCATGACACTATACCCACCCACCGTTAGAAGACTATTATAAGTTAATGTTCATCTTTCTCTGCATTATAGTTTAGAGCTTTAATGGATGTTTTACTAGACGAAGGCCGACGCCCTAGTGCGCGCGTAAAAACTTTTCACTCCTTTGTCGCATCAAATGACTGAACGATTCTTTGCTCGTTTTCCTCTACGTTTGACCATTGTCCTCCCTGATAATGGGTTCTTTCATTTGCCCTTTTAGCGTCGCATTCCCTACCCGCGAAAAACGTACAAATTACGATTTCCCCCCCTATCTGAACCGCACAATCATATGTGCTCGAGGCATTTTTTTTACTATGTACCACATACACAACAAAAGAGATGTAGAAATATGTATGTAATGTTACCTAAAATGTTCTTACAGAATCCTTAAATATTATTCCTTATACATAAGAACACTATATTACCCTTTGGAATTTTATAACCTCCCATAAACTTACTGGTGTTCTTCGTATTACGTTACCTAATCTATCGAGAAACGGTTTTGCTCACTTCAACCTCTTGAAATGTTATCGCTAAGGATCTAATCCCAACAGATCTTAATCCTCCGTTAGCCGCATACTCACCCCAGTCCACATCTTCCAATCTAAGGGAAGGTTGCGCACAGAGTAAGAACTGCTTCAGGTACTAGGCAAAGTGCGAGCTTTGGTAATTTGTCAACTGGTGATTAATTAGCGCGGCCCCATTGCTCTACTGTGTTACCGAGCAAAATGCGCGATTGTACTGCAGCGGTAATTTATGTTACTTGCGTTTAGAAGTGCCACGATTGTTATATAGCTCGTAGCATACTGGATGAGCGCGAGGATATCTGTGAACCTTATATCATGCTCTTGTATATCCATTTTTCGTGTTTCATTACTTTTTAGTGATACCTCTTGATCCATTGAATCTAATAGCAAAAGACTTGTCGAAAAACGTGTCTGTATTTGAACACGTGGGATGAAGTAGGAGTTTGGCAAACATGTGGATGCCCATACTGTTGGGACAATTTGTTGTCATGCCAGGACAATTTGTTGCTTGCCACTGGCAGTCTGTCTTTCATTCGGTGTTTCACCTTCACGTCCGTTATGTTGTCACCCTTATACGATGGACAGCCCACCTACGGCAACGTATATGTAGTCTCATCCGCCTTGATGGATGTAGCAGATACCGACATCCTACCTCTTGAACCTCACGTTTCATGTAACCTAGTATCAAGCATACTTTACTAGAAATATATTTTCTCTAGCAGAAACTAATATAAGGAATTTCATTTGCATTGATATTCTTATACCATTCTTGATTTTTTTTTGTCATTTTGAGAAAGCGTTAGATATCTTTTGGTAATGAGATGACTGAGTTTAAGCTGCATTAGCAGAGTGAAATTGAGTCGGGTATGCTCAAGTAATTAATTGGATGCTGGGGTACTTAAATCCTGATATTTTTAACTAGGAGTTGCATATATATTTTGAGTTTATGAAATCTACTCACGTCTTGCAATATCCTTGTGGATTAGGCTTAAGTCTCTCCGACGGTAGAGCGTCTAAGAGCTTACTTTCTCAGGGTGGAATCTGCTTCGTTCTTTACGCCCAAGCGTGCGCGTAGGAAATGGAGGAAAGTGAAATTAATTCGAAAAGAGAGGAAGGAAATTCCGGCTGACAAAGGGTCGTGGAATTATTAATTCAACTCTCCGCGACATACGACGCTTGAGTTGGCTTGCGGAGGAACGGCGACCGTCGTCGTCACGCCCTTCTAATTTAGCAAATTTGTTCCTCGCATTCAAGAGACTTGAGAGCAATGCACCTTTCGCAACTGCTGGAAGATATGTGACAGACTTATTTATGCCTACAATGCCCTGGACCAATCCCAAGAGCGCAGTGATAATATCCTGTTGTAAATTGGAGCTTTTATCTGCAATAAATACCAGCGTCTGTTTCAGACACATGTCATGTCTCGAATAAATAAATATAATAAATAAATAATAAATATTTTCTGCATCCCAAATGTTTCTGTATACCTGTAGATATATACACGGTTAGTCATAACTATTGCAGCACCTAACGATGGTTTTGCCCATTTGATCCCATTATGTTCTAAGATGGAACTATCGTCAGGTAAGATAATAGTTTGGAATATATTTCATGGAACATTATGTAAATTCAATCAATCGACGTAGGAAAAATTATATTATACGTATTGTATTATTTACCTGAATCATTTTAATCGTCGTGCTTGATATTTTTTTCGACGATTTTCTTCAGGAATTCGAATCAGGATTGGCATAACTTTCACGGTTATAGTCACATTGGACGAAACTTTTCGGTTCTGGTCAAGTTCGACAGTGAAAAAGGACGGAAACGGAATTTATGTTTGCCTTATCTTCACGTCGAAAGTTTTTCTTCGTTAACATATCTACCAAAGCCTTTGGAGTAGTTATTGCTGCAGAGAAGAATGAGTGTGACCCGAAAGAAAGGAAGTTATGGGAAAATACGATATAATAGATAAACAACTAACAACAAGAGATGTAAGTGAAATAAAGTATTTAAATACTTGTAGTTCTTCAATATCTCCCTTATACGTCGCTTTGCTCCGGTCAATATAAATCGCCTTGCAGATTAAGTTTAAACTGGAAAGCGTAAAGACTACTTGGCAACTCTAATTTCCTATTGAAACAGAATTACAGGTAGTCCAAAATTGGTTTTGGACTGAAAAATTTATTTGATTAGAAATCGAGTCTCTTCTTCTACTCTGTAGATTCATTAAGTTATGTTAGATTAGATTCCGTTTCTAAATAAATCTTCGTTTTATACGTGGTATCTGGTATACTTGATTCCATTGAATTGCTTGTACAGTGCTCTCCGAAAATTTGAAATCGAATATTTGTATGAAAAAATAAAAAAAAGGCTAAATCGAATACAAACATTAATCAGTTTGTTTGTATTTTAAACGAAGAAGCTACAACCAAAATAGCTGATATTAAAAAGGCAAATTAAATAAGAACAATAATAATTTGAAAAATGTAAGAGTGTATTTCAACTAACTTTCGGAGGATACTGTATTTTCAGTTTGGACACGTCTAAGGTAGCGGAATTCACGTAAACAGCCGGAGTAACTATGTAAATAAACTTTTGAATTATATAGAGTTTCGACAGCTGATACATTTAAAAGATTAAGTATACAGTTTAATGTTTCCTCTCTGCTTTGGGGTTTGTTAGAATTTTGGGTTGTTTTCGTTTTGCTTTTGCTTCTTTTTTTGTTCTCACAATCCTCTTTCTTCGAGGTGGCACCAAGCACCCGCGGTGGTTCTAGTATCACTATCGCGTATTCAGGAAGCAAAGACAAGCAATTTAAGTTTCCTTTAAGTTTGAATATACGTGTGCAGCATGCATAAATAAGGCGGGTAATTTGAAATCAACTATGCCCCCGGGGGCTTATGTTCAAAATAATATAACTACGAAAAATATTGTTAATTGAACGTGTATCGAACACGTGATTACATCGGGTTTTGTACATTTAAAAAATTTGTAAATTCCGTTCTATTTTGTGTTTTTGCTATTCTTGGTGGAGTCGAGGAGGTTCGCCTTGTTTCCCAGGATCTACCGGTTAGTCAGTACTGGTGAAACAAAGGCTGGCTGGCGCCTAGTCGCGGCTCGCGGATGCATGAGCGAGAATGGACGGCCGAATGTGACGTTTTCCGGGTCAAGTTCTCGTTCATTCAGAAAATACGTCACATTATATGCAGAGTAATTCAGAACTAAGGTGAAAGCTTGCACGCGCGTATTCGTGAAAACGAAACGAAGAAACGGCCGTTTTTAAAAATGTCGTGCGACAACTAGTTTTCAAGGTATTTAGGTTTAAAGCGGACCTATCAGGTGTCAAATCCAATGGAAAATTAAAGTGATGAAATCGGAAGATGTGAAATGTGTCTCATAATGAAAAGAAATTTGCGACAAACGAATGCAGATATTTAATTTTCACAGCATACGAAACTGCCTTGAGTCTGCCTGCACGCAGTTTTTTTTTTTTATATTCAGCCTGACCATGTACATTAAGATAAGTTCAAACTCGGGTTAAGATTCGTAAAAAAAAAGTTCAAATATCCAAACTTGGGGGGCCAGTGGAATATTTTGAAATCATGATATCTCGAAAACAGAGCTTCTTCATTTCGTTGTCACGAATACGTTCGTGCAAGCTTTTGCCTTAGTTCCGAATCACTCTGTATATATACAAATTTATATTATTTATATATATATATATATTTATATTCATATATGCATATATATAAATTCTTTTGATAATTAACAAAAAGTGCACTTTACATATCGCCTGACAAAGAATCACGAAAGCGTTTTTCAAAGCCAGATTTAAGGATTATACCGTAGAAGTGAATAACTAGATGGTGTTATATTATGACAACATCAAAAGCCATTGATTTAGCGGGTGTTCAAACTTATAATTAATATTTGCGGATCCTCCTACTCCGGAGTTCTTCCGTCCTTTTCAATTCTTTTCATCCGTATCTCGTACACGCTCTTGCTACGGCTACTTGCTCTATTACTCTACCTTAAATTACTTTGAGTGGAATTGAATTAAACTTCGTCCCATAGTCCGCTGTGCCGTCAAGATTTTCCACTCTATTAACGGGTACTCTGTCAAAACTTTCTGCTTGCTTACCGTTTACAGACTATATCCAGCATTACAGTGCAGAGGAACGTTGTTATGCTTGATGCACTTTATCTCCACTTGTTTAACTTAAATTCAATGATTTCCAACTACCATCCTTTATTCAATTCCCGCCACCACTTTAATTGTCGATCAAAGTTCTCGAAACATTTCGGAATCGGAAAACCTCCGACGGAAATTTGCATTGTTCGGCATATCTCAACGAACAGCGTAGAAGTCTCAGCGTACTCATAAAAGTTAAAGACCATTCAATCATTGCCAGTGGAAATTAAAATAAATTTTATATTCGTTTTTCAATAACCCTTTGTTAAAATTGAATGTGGTATTCGGTACTTTATTCGTGGACGTTATTAATTACAATTGTATAATTAACGTGCTAGTAATAAATTAGTAACTTCGTAGTTACATTTATTATATGATAATGCAAATTATCGATTTACGTGACGATAGCAGAGTTTGATTTAATATGGAATTATAGGAAATTCTACGTGATGCTCGATTAACGATGATTTTTAAAAATGTCGCTAATCGTGCTTATGCAATTTTATCATTACTTAGTAGTGTAATATAAAAGTAACGATGTTCAGTATGATTATAGAATCCTTTTTTTTTAAGCTACAAAATGAATAATATGAAATTCGACCATTATTAATGGCAGAATATTTCAGCGTGAATATTTATACCACTGTCCATACATCGACTCAGTCCTGCTAGATCGCCACAATAAATATAGCTTTCATTAATCCCCGGAATATATATCCCTTTTGAAATATCAGAGGTTGCGAGTGGGCACGTGATCTCGCATACGGAGGTGCGTATAACTTTTGAATATGAATAACAAACTGCTTTTTTCTCTCATCTCCGTTTTGTTTCTGCAAAGATTTCGAGCATAATTTCCTTTTCTCCCGTCATAAAACACGGCTTATTTTAATACGTCCTTTATTAAATCTCCACGATTTAAACACAAAACCTAACGCATGACATTCGGTATGGCAAATGGCCCAAATAGGACGTCAGAAAATGGTAATTTACACCCAGCAATTCTAAAATGACATAATGCCACTCGGAAATATTATTTTGATATACAATATCATATCCATAAATAATCAATTCAGTATGAAAACTGAATCTTAAAGTCAAAATTGTCATTAGGCAAAATCACTGTTACTACTTAGAGCTATTTATCCATTCGTCAAATACGTTAAAGATTCATAAGGAAAATGATCCTATTAAATTTCATTATTTGAGTTGACTGACTAAGAAAAATCAGATAAATAGAATTATTGTTTATTTGATAATCATAATTTAATGTCCGAAAAGGGGGTGAGAACAGATACCAGATGAGATGAGCAAATTGCGAAGGCGGTGAATATCGGGTGTTGAGGTAGAAAATGAGGGAACTCATCGAAACCATGGTGATTAACTACAATATAATGGGAAAATATCGTCACTATGAAAACGACAATCCTCAAGAATTTCTAACAGAATAAAAAAGAACAAATAGATAGACTGTCCCATAGGTATCCTTAGATATATATACTAGAAATACGATATCGCATATCCGGTATTCGGTTAACTGTTCGTCAGGCCATCAATCAGTAATTAACAACGTTATGTCCACTGAACGCGGCGAGTCTCATGTTGCAACGGCTGGCACCACGCTACGTAGTCGACATCCACGAAGGTTCAGAGGCTCAAGTCCTAGTAAGTTTAGGAGCATCCCCGCGCGAAGCATGCCAAGCTTCGGTAGGTTTGTTTATCTTTGAAGTCTTGAAACTTCGACAGGCTAACCTGTGGGTTTTACGTTTAGCCGATAGATTCCACTGCGTCTGGATGATAACTTATTGTAATCCCAATTTGGCTCCTTACGTAATCCAGCACGTGTTACACCCGATTTAATTGCATTGTATCAGGAAATATACCAGCTAAGTGTACAATGCAATTTAGATACGCTGGAGGATTCGAACCATAGGGAATTTCTGTCCGAACGCGATTTCAATGACTTCTGTTCAACCTACAGATATACTCTATACTGTACTCTGTGCAAATGGCTAGGAATCCGTGAGAACGTTCCGGTGGATTGCCCAGTGAATTTGTGAGTAGACACTTTTCGCACTGACGTTCGAAGCCGGGGTTAAGCGTAATGGAGTCGATACAGAAAGAAGGAGAGGGGGACAATAGCATCAGAGAGTGGCCGTGGGGTAAAGAGAAAAAGTAGTTTTCAGCGTAGCCAAGCCCGAATAATTTATCGTAATGCGAGAAAAGGGGTTGAAAATCCCAGGGGCGTAATATAGAAGGCTCTATAACTACGCTCCTTGAAAATACGAGCATTTAAGCTCTCGTGTGTTCTATGGGAATGCGAATGCGAGAAACTGGAGTGTAACATGAATCCTCGCCTGAACGCAAACACTTTAGAACGGAATCATGCCACTGAATTTCTATCGGGCAAGTGATAACGTTAATGGGCCTGACAATGTGCTATATAATTTACATGGCACAGCAAATGATAATGCTATAGAAGCTTTAGCTTTCTATGGCTTTCTACCGATGTTAATCTGCGATAGATTGACGCATGCTGATTGTGTGTTACAATAATTAACACCATCAGCAGGATTGCTTGCTTCAGGAGTTTGCAATAAATTGGTATCTTTATGCGCTAAACATCCATATACGGGCAAAATAATTGTTGAAGATGCAACCTTGGAGCGGTTTATGACGCTATAAAGATATAACATTCATTGATACCAGACTATGATAAAAGAATGATCTGATCGATATCGTTCTAGATAGCATAAAAAGAGTCATTGTAACAAAGACTACGCAAGCATCCTCGAGTAATATTCGCAAGTGTTCACAGGGCCAGCACGAGACATGCTGGATAATCTAACCTATGCTGACGTAACCTAAATGCTCCACTGGCCTTTGAGAGCAGTTACTATGCATCATAGGCCATAGCGTCACAATGCACTTAGTCGTGGCTGCAGCTTCTCTGTCTAAGTGAACGTGTGCGGAATCCTTTCGGCTACCAGGTCCTGCGTACAAAAGGATTCTACGCTAGATTCAGGATACCGTATGTGCCTGGCAACTTGTGATAGCTGCTTTAGGAATATTACGCAATGGACAGCGTCACGCTCTTAGCCTAAACCTCTCACATAAGCTATAATCACGTACCGTCGGGCTCACTTGTCAGGTCAATGAGCCTACAGCTTACATAAACGCTGAAGCTACCGTGGAGACATTATCAAAGCTAGTGTTAGTCGTTATCCTTTATGATATAATAAGGATGTCCTGTTATTGAAGAGGACTGATAATATCTCGGGTATCTCCGATTTGTGTCAGTATATTTCGTTCTATGGTGTCATATCGTAAAACTATAAGAATTAGGGTGAAGTTTACAGTGAATTTATGGAGTACCAATGCCTAATGGAATCGTGTTATCAGGATTACACCAATGAATTATATGACTCGAATAACGCTAATATGTATTGTTAACAAAAGTCGCATCCAATCATCTTGCATGATCAGATTCGTACTGTGTGAACGAAATTGGTAATCATAAATACAATTATTGTTTCGGCTATGTTGCGGAGTAACTGTAATCCAGTTCGTTCCTCGTTAAATCTGGACAACAACAATAATTCCCACGTACCGTAGACTTTGTGTTGATTTTTGGGATAACCACGTGTGTCTGCTTCTGGTCACAACAAAATTCACCATACCTCATGAAATTGAAATTTGATTGGATAGCATGTTTTTCGTTCAATTTTCCATGCGAGTTAACGAGAGCCCAGGCTTTTTTTTCTTTGGTCTTGCGACTAATGCGAATTGTTCGTAAGCACCGATATTGTCTTATATTTTTATTATTATTTCTATACACGAAAAAGTGCGCTGAAAACATAGCAATAGTAATATCTCTTAATTATATCGAAAGTCAGTTTAATTCTTCCTGTCAAAAATACAAATTGGCTTACGGCTAAATCCCAAGATTAGAAAGTTAGACGACAGGTGCAAAATCCATTGAAAATGTAAGGCTTAATAAAAGCTGTTATAAATATCAGACACTAATATCCCAACGGCAAGCAGCTGGCGGCTGATAATGAGGTCGTTATACTACTAGTATACGTTGATAGGTACATATATATCGCGATGCTCCAGCATGTTGCTCTTGCCTCCTTATGTTCAGCCATAGTAACTCGTATAAGCAATGGAGAACAACTTCTTTCAAAGCGACAATTCTCTCTTTATACCTTTAATAATATATTCATAAGCTGCGCTATAATTACGCCTTTGCGACAATTGTATTATTCCAACGCCTCGTTCCATTCCTGATATCTTTACCTTTATAAATACCTGGACGCTCCATATACGGAGTGGATTACTAGGTTAAGGTAAGACAAAAACTCTGATTGATTTCAAACCCCTTAGTTCTTGATTCAGAAGAAGTTTTATACGCATACTTTTCTCATCCAATGGAATCGTGTAGGGAGAATCCACGTACCCCTCTCTCATTCTCTGTCTCTCCTCCTTACTTCCCTCGTATATACTCTCGTTATAGCCAATCTCATCCTTCTACCCTCATCGTCTCATCCAGCACTCAGTTTTCCCTCGCTAACCCTCAATAACAGCTACGATCATTCTTCACTCTGTACCAGCTCTTTTGGTTTCTCGCCCACACTAGCGGAACGACTCGAGACATAGGAAAAGTCACTGAGGCAGCTTTTAAGCCATAAGGTGCGACCTCGTTTTCAAAAACTCGCGCAATCCGCATTGACACGGATTTGAAAGCAAAGTTAATATCGTCAGAACGTATACATTCTCCACTGAGAATAAGGGTTCCTCGCTCGAAAGTTCACTGAGAGACTCGTCTCAAGATCGCGTGTCAACCTGACTCTTTCAACGGGAGTCACGTTCACAAAATGAAAACGTTCCTCACTCGGTGATGTACGTTCTTTCCGGTGAACTCATATTCTTATATAGATAAAACGAACTAGTATGCTCTTCTCAATCTTAGACGCGATCTCACACAATCCCTAGATACGTGCAGCACCTACATCCCTTAGATTCTAAAGTAATAGTTACTCGAGGCTCAAAGTATCGGACTCCTATCCAATTCTCTTTGTCTCTACTCTGATCGGCGTGAAAGAGAGTTACGTTCTGGCACGAGAAAACCATACTGATCTATATAAATATGTTGCTAAATGTATACCCGGTCTCTGAAGTAGTTTCGACAATCTCACTTCGGCTGCATACTTCAATCGGATACTTCGAGTATCCGAGTATTTCGAACATCTATAGGTATAGGTATTCGGAAAACTTTTTTAACTTATCACACGTAACATCCTTTGATACAGACAACTCCCTTGGTTTCATTCTACGTCACTCTGTCTTAGACTCTTGCTCATTCTCATCCAATTTCTCTTCATCCCCCTCCCCGCCCCCTCTGTCTCTCTATCAAGTTCTCTCACAGTGATAGAGTCTGAAGTGTAGAGTAGCGGGGAATACCGCCACTCAGTTTTCAAGTTATCGATCTAGATATACGCTCATTGCTCCAGGGAATGGAGTACGTGCTCTGACGTCGCAATTCTGCCAACCGCACGGAAGTGTCTGTATCCGAAGCCACAGTCATTCTCAAGACACGATCGTCGATACGACTCGCACTTTGCACACCTGCCACGGCTAACATCGGCTAAAAACAAAATTGAGTTTCACAGACTCTTGAAACCTCATTCTTGAGACTGGGTTTGCATTCGATCGTACGATCTCTAGAAACAGTATCTCTCAGACTTTATTATGTGTATAGGGGTCTATAGATAGGAAGTATCTATACAGATATACACCGATCTAACTGCGGAATTTACCCTCGCCGATAATAATCTATGTTCGCCTGCTTGGTAATCCGAACGAATTCATCCATTTCTTACTAACCGCTCCTATGGTTTGAATTTCCACGGTTGATCGACTTTCCCCTAACATTCTAACATGCTGAGGGGTGAATCGGTTCAGAATTTCAGATCTTTGCTATAGGGGAGTGTGTACGTATTCCAACGAATGTGTGCGAGCGATCGAGTGGAATATATATAAAGTGGCGATAAAAGAAGCTGCGTCCGAAATTACCGTGTTTATATAGGGGATGATAAAAGAGAGCATACATACACTACGTCTTGTATCGTTTGATCGTAAAGTTTAATAATTCGGGAAGTTTTCGTTTCAACGCTTTATATCGCCTTTTTCTTTGGTATTATCTAGCTAAGTTTATTACACGTGTGTATGACGCTATTTAATTGAGAATTCTCCACAGTAAACTTACGCAACAGTCTTTATCAAGTTTATTCAGGAATATTGCATTACCTAAAGATCGTTTCAATATTGAAACCAAATGGACCGGCTAACTTCACTTTGGTGCAATACTCTTGAATGCTGTTGTATAGGTATACAACCAAATATTTCATCCGTTCCGTATACCAGATTGCATTGTTACACGTTTAGCAAAAATTGCTAACTTTTTTATCAAGTGGATACAATTTTTCCTGAGATTTTATATATTTCTGCTTTATAAATACAAAAGACTGTGACATTCTTTACTCTGGCTTGATAGATACTTACGGAAGAATAGTCAGTCACAGACTGTTATTTAATTATTAAAAAAGTATAACACTTGTATGACAGCTTTGATAATCTGTCATATGTATTTAGTCTAAAAGTGATAGAAAAATTAAAACCTACAAGTATTACGTTATTCTAGAAAATATTTTGAGTTTCTTTCTCTCGGTCTATATTACGGGTTTACATGAAAGTGGACAGCACATTTATAAATGTGCTGTTCCTGAGAATATTCGACGTTGCGTCCTGGAATGTGGATTAAGGATATTTCGCTCTGGAAATGGCGGCTCAGAGGGTAATTGACAAAAAAAGTAGAAACGAAATGAATGGCTTATGAGCTGACAGGAGAACACCACGATATTTCTTCAAGCGATTGTCGAGCTGCTTTCTGATGATGTGATCATTTCAGGGTGGTCCAGCTTCCGTGTTCCCGTTGACCCAGACACTGTTGAACCTTTACGACCGCAGGTCGGCCAGCCCTGATGTTCCTGGTCGTCTAGATCTAACTCAGGTTCGTAATCGAAAACTAAATCGTGTGCTAAATTTTTACAGTTTCCCATTCATATTGATTTCCCATTAAATGCAGGTTCCTGTCGTTCCTCAATAATCGTACTGCTATTAATGGGATCATCATGCACAGAATTATTTGATCTACTCTGATTTTTATTATTATACCTGCTATTTCTATAGGGCTTTGCTTTAATATATATTTATTATAAACTCCTATCATATTCATACTTGATATGCCCGTCTATTATTTATGACTTTGATTTTCTCTATTTCGACTGCATTGCGTTTTCATCCACGTTATTATTCACGAATAATGGGAATCTGCATTTATTAATTGTTTGGGACATCAATTGGCATGCGCGTTGATGGGAATTGTGTATTAGTAAAAAGTGTTTTTTTTTTTTAAAAGCCAATCGCGCTGCAGAGTTCTTCAATTTCTTACTTACCGACCCCGAACAGAAGGGTTGCCGGGAGTCTCGGCGTTTCAGCCGGCGGGTTCGTCATATGCCACGACGCTTTACCCACTTCCTCACTGTAACCTTGCGCATCACTTCGTCGGTAACTTATCCTACGTCGAATTCTTGCCGTATAATTCTACTACAATAAATATTTACCCAGTATACAAGAAATCAATCCTGCTTCACTTGTATTACCAACATTATGGTAGAGCACGTAAGTGCTATTATTTTTTCGTTTAAAAAAGAATTAAAAATTTATTCATATTCCGACATCTCTTGTACAACGACAAACGCATCATAAATGTGATAATAATTTAAAAATTCGCCCTTGCTTTTTTCCATATCTATCTATTCACAAATATACCTCATATTTATTTGTATTTCAAATGGTAGATGAAATACTGAAAAATTGCAATTTCGTGGTATTGCAAAAAAAAAAAGGAAATGCGAATGTTACTCTTCAATTCAATCAAAAATTTATTGAAAGTTCGATGAAAAGCATTTGACTATAAATCTCACTCTGTTCGTGCGGAATTCGTTTAGTTGCAAATTGATGTTATCGTTGAGAAGTATAATATTATATTAGCAGGATGTAGAATAGGAATTAAACATGGATGTTTGGTGCTTCGTATTCCTACTGCGTTACTGCGACAATCAACACTGCATTCATATTAAATGCAGAGAAGCATTTAGGGATGCGATATATCGTACATGATGCATCTAGCGAGGTTTAAAGATCTAACCCGATTGGTACGGGAAACAGGGGTGGAAAAGCGGTTGTCATAGTAACGCAGCGACTACGCAATATGCTGTATCTTCTGAGCGAGGACATCGTCAGTATTCGCAGTTGAGTTGTGATGCTAAAAAATACTTTTCTCTTAAGAATCCTCATCGACGAAAACATTTTTTCAATACCAGTGTTAAGTATTGTTCCAACCTACCGTAACTTATACAAATTATAGTGTTTGCGTTGCGCTACTATTATACGTTCTTAATAGGCGTGTATATCCAGAACACAAATGGACTGTCAAGTAAAAGTGAATGCCGTGAATATTCAAAACCCAGTGTAAAAATCTGTAATTAACAATTTCTCATGAGAAAATGGACGGTCTTAAAGTGTCGTTCTTAATTGTCACGACACATTAAAAAAGAATAATAAATCCTGACGTTGCATTCATTCATAAACATTTTAATTCCATGCTGTCATACAAAATCATCATTTAAAGTATGTCAAGGTGTCAGTATCTGTCGCTAATGTCAAAATTTTAATGATGCTATACTTAAAATAATGACCGTCCATAGATTATTGGTATATCGAACGAGAAGGATTCTTTTTTTGTTAATTATTGAAAAGATGTCACACGGTTCAAGATTTAGACACTGTTTGCGGTATATTCATTATATACTGCATACTTAGGCAAATTATAAGGTTAACGCAAGGACAATCAATGTCGAGTCTTGAAGGGTTGAATCAACGTTCGTCCAGGTCGAGTTGGAGCACTCTGAGTCGATGTTAGCGTCAACTGTAAGCTCGTTAAGGGAGAGGGTTGAAATCGATCGGTACCTTGGCAAACTACATAATTGCACTCTCAGCTGAGTCTGACACCGGCATCCCGTTTCGTGCTCTCATCATAGGCAACCTTTAAGTAAAGCAAAAAGCTTAGTTCCTGCCTCGTCACGTAACTCTGAGAGAACTGGATATACACGTGGTACCGTCGATGCCAAAACGTTTTGCCTTCACAGCAGAAAGCAGATGAAAGATAACTCATGTCTGGGAAGCGGAAGTTGAATAAATCCTTGTTGACTATTCGCTGAGCCCATCCATAGTAAATTCTAGTGCGCGTTTGCAACTTTAAAATGGGATTACTGTAGATTTTTGAAAAAGATGACACGGATAATATATTACATCATCAGCAACATTATTATTTAACAATTTATCAACTGCGATAGATAATTATTGTATTTTAGCCTGAAACAATTTCAAAACTCTTCCTGGCCATAGTCCTTGGGAAATTAGAAGTCAGTGCTGTCTCAAACGAAACAGTAATCACGCTGTGGAACACGTGTGCACATACGTACATACATGACACATATTATATATACGCAGAAGAATGTCGAGACAACGAAATGTCTACTGTAGTAGCATCCTTGATGTAGTTTTGCCATCCCTTTCAACTTTTTCCTCTTTCATTTTCATTCCGTTTTTTCTTTCCCACTTCCTTCCTGTGATCTCCAGCTAAGCAAAGGAGTTAGGCGAAAGCACAATGCTTTGATATATTCTTCACACAAGCTCTGACTTTTTTCGACTTCTTTGTATTTGAATAAAAAAAAAAAGAGATATCTCTGTGAACCTTCCTAATCTTCCTGCGGAAGATGAGCATTCGATTCAACTCAAATTCAACTTCATTCAACTGATAAGATCATTATACAATGTGACTTAAAAAAGTTGTGAGATTCCTCTTTTTTTTTTACAGTCGCTGCGTGAATTCATGGTACCTTAAATAACGAGAGAGCATTTATTTTGTTTATTGACTTGAAAAAGGTTATCGTAGAGAACGTGCAACTATTAGAATCTATAGGGAAACTGTGGGAGCAGGTCAAAAGAGTCTCAACACGAGTTAGCCTTACCGTTCGTAAAGTTTTTTCGATGAAAGCCTTTCGGAACAAGGTTCCTTGAGCAGGGTGTGGATCTTCAAAGTTCTTGGTTTCTATAAAGGGACCCGTCGATACGTTTTGAAGTTGCCTCACACATTTGAAAAGCTCTGAGGAATGGCATATTTTCATATTACTGCAGCCATCAAGGAAATTGAAATGACAATCGCAGAGCCATACATTTGCAGATTGGTAAATTCAAATATGTGCAGACAGTTGGAGTTTAACATTGAAAATGCGGTTTAGAATACGCTCTCGCCATTAGGAATGAATGAGCAAACAAATGGTAATGCATTCCATTTGATTTCGTGGGGCAAATTACCACCACTTTAGGGAAGAAAGCTGTTACTCGAACATTTTGTTTGGTTAATCGGCAAGTAGGGTGTAAGGGGCTTCGAGCTAAACAAATACGACGAGATGTTGTCGCTCACTTGGAAACTCATGGAAACTGTGCAAGCACCTGAGAAATGTTTTGAGAAATAATTTTCTTTTTCAGTATGACATAATGCCATCTTGCTATATTTGGATATTAGATTCGCAAATAAGTAATTTTATAGAAGGCCATTTATATTTTGAAGGTCCAGTGTTATTTCATTTGTTATTGGATTATTGATGCTAGATTGTCACTTTACGTTTATTTGCCAACAGATGAATAGTTTTTCTTTATTTTGTTATTAATACGTTTTTCAAATGGCTTCCTGCGCAGTTACTATACACAGGAGATTTTGCCGCACAACTCGTGAAAAAAGAGGTGCTGTTATAAAAAAAAAAAAGGAAAATGAATACCTGACATGAAAGCTCGAAACGTTTATCGAAAATCGTCGCTCCGAAAAACTCGTTGCTATCAGGGACATGAAATGGGATAACTGATGACCACGGACCCAATGATGTATTTTGACAAGGCTTGACAAGCGAGGACATAAAGTGTGACGGGTGAAGCAGTAAAGAATAAACTAATATAGCTAGTGAAACAGTCGCAAAATTTTATTCTGCTGTTCGTATGTAATTCCATTGTAGAATAATATTTTCTTAATACTTTTATACGAACGGCGATCAATCGTTGAAATAAGGATGTAACTATCAATCGACGATAATGTCGAAATATCACAAACATTAGAAATATGAAAACATGATAAATTTCCACTTGACGGAAAATCATATCCTCACGCCTCGAACCCTAATATTTTCGCAGTTACTACAAAAACTTATCGATCCAGCACCCACCCTGTATCATACACACACACATAGATAGCAACGTTGCTCCTTGGATATCACTTCGCTTGGATTAAACTCACCCTTCACGAATTCCGTCAAAACCCATTTGAACCCACCCTTACGTCACACAGGTCGAGCGAACTATGAAGAAAATTTTGTTATCAACTTTCTCTCATTTTTTTTCTCTCCGTGCCACAACTGGATAAACAACTGCACAAGAACTCCCAGTTTTATCTCCAGTCAATGCGGTAGAGAAAATTTAATCAAATTCGTAGAAAAATTTTCCATTGTCAATACTTCTTTGCCAAAGGTAATGAATAATTTTTCATTGATTTACCACACGTTATTTTTAGTAAAAACGTATTGGCAATGGGAAATTTTGCTATGGGAAACAACCTAGAAAGAAAGAACTTCCTCATAAAACGGCACAAACCGTGCTAAAATAAAATATGGGATATATGAAACAGAGCATCTTCAGTAAATTCAAATAATTTGCAGAAGAGATGAATTATTCTTAAGGTCGATTTTAACTGAGGTACAGAATAGTGATTCCGGTAGCCCGTTAACGTGAGATTTAGTAAGACGAGCTTAATCAAAGCGGGGGCGTTGGTCGTCGGAATTAGACGACGCCTCAGTGGAAGCGCCGTGACGTTGATACTGACACAACTCCGGCAGTCTCTAGGACGCCAGCCGTCTCCTCGTTCTCTCGGTCAGACGACGCTCTCGTGATTTCTCAGCTTTTGTGCTTGCGACACATCAACACGTGCGCAGCTACTCTTCATTCCTCGTTTCCTGCTTCTAGTCAAGTTGTATTTTTATTTAGTGAATGAGTCGCGTCTAAAAGCTTCGTTCGAACTCAACTACTGCTTCGGCAAAACAGTTATAATTCTATCGTCCAAGGTCTCTTATAGTAAACACCGTGACGAGGACGCGTTACTAAATTTTGATTTACCTTAGCAACGTTAAAACTTAGTGTCAACGTGAAAATTTGTGTAGGTTCGAGGTACAGAAATTTTTAGTACAATGCGCAAGTAACTTGATATCTTACTTGTCGCATATATGTATATCACGAGATATAGATCAACAACTAATATTAGGGATTGTGCAATTTATTTAGTAATTGTATCTTTCATTAATTTTGTAATGAATCTCCGTTATTGGTTTGTTAAAATTAAACGTACAGATAGTTCTATCAAAAATATATGAGATTACAGGGTATATATCCTTTCGCTGTTCAGGAATATATTTAAGTACGAGTTTATTTGAAATGTTGTAGTTTTTTTTAAATGAATGGTTTTTCTTTTATATTTCGTGGGCTCGTATTATACTTAGAGTATAAAACTGTATTTTCTGTGGAAGCCGCGTATGGTTCGTTTAGATAATTTATCAGCGGTTTTTTGCAAACACTCCACTGCCAGTGTTTGATATTCTTAGCGCACCAGATGTAAACTGTGAATGACTGAATTTCGTTCGTGCAACAAAATGAACTACAGTTACGTGGGAAAACGAGTTTACACATCGCTTTTTTTAACGCTGAATATTACCCCTTGAGTCAGTACCATGCACAAAATTTGATGTTATGTCAACGTCAACAGAAGGTTAATGTAATCGTACAAAAGGATATATCTAATTTAATCTGTAACACCTAGATTAAATGAGCAAAGTTACTTGAAAGCAGCTATGGGTTCTACCAAATAAAATTAAAAAAAATTATTAATTAAACCCCTTTCAGTTCTATTTTATAATATTTCAATATTATTTACCTCGAGTATACTCGTGGTAACGTTCAAGGGATTAACAATAAAAGTTTTGTTTATAATTTTCAACATTTCACATGTGCGTCGAATTCTTTATATCTAAATTTCAATTCAGACACATAACACGTACGTATACGATTTCCATCAGATGCAGGTTCGCGGAGTTATAGTTTTCATAACAATGTAATATTTTATAATGCTGACGAAATACCGCGCAATCTGCAGCGCTATTCGCGATTCAATTAAATCATTGAAACGAAACGAACTCTAATGAATAGTTTGGTATCGTGTGGTCGGTTTGTGGTGTTTTGTAATTCAGTTGTGAGTGATCTTCGTTTTTCAGATATAGAAAATATTTCATCACCCTTATCTATCATTAGACAAATTCAAAGAGAAAATTGTCATAACCATCAAAATAATCGGGCAATTAATAATTGAAAATTTAAATCAATAAACAAAAATCCTCATTTCCAATCGTAGTCGCGATGATCGATTGGGTATCGATAGTGCGTCACTCGCGTCGAAGATTCAGTAATTACATGTATACTGTACCAAACAAAGTGCGAAAGCGTAGAAGAAGAAAACGTTATGGACACTCACCAGCACCTTCTATTGGACAAAGTATTAATATCGGTACGCACAGTCACGTGACATCTGGAGATCCACAATTATGTGGCTGTTGTTGGAATAATGTAAGTTTGGAAATAAATTCCTTTAATTAAAACATCGTTCACTGTATTGTGATTATACGAATCACTTTGTCCCATGATGTGTTTCAAGTGACAAAATTTACGGGTGCTAATTAACCCTTAATGGTTACAATCCATATCACACCGTATTGGTCATTTTTTAATGGTAGTGACCATTGAAGATTAAGATTGTAGCACTCGTAAGGCGTTTTTATTTTTCATAGAACATTAAATTACACCCCGGGTGTTTGAAAGTTTTGCAACTGGCACTTGATTGGTAGAAACTCCACCGCATTGGCTGATCTAAGGAATGCTGCCTGCAACGGACACGTATCCAGTAGAAATTAGTTACAGTTCTAACTAATTTACCTAACACACTAATGAAAAACGTTATTTTCAATTTCAGTATTTATCTTATTCAGCAGTAGCGGAGTTACGTCATTAGTTTTGAAATAAGAATTTCTTATAGGTGAGCAACGCGGTTCTTCTCTTTTTTCAGCATCGAAGATTTCTGCCTCTTCAGTCAGAATGTAATTGCATTTTAAATTCCTTGCTTCACTCCGTTACTGCAGTACGTATAACTTCATGGTACAGAGACATTAATTTTTATAGAATTGTTAAAAATACATTTTTATTGGTATGCCAACTGTGATAGATTCAATTAGTAACAAAGCCTAAAATATCCACTGAATTCAATCGGCACTGCATCACTAGGTGTTTGGATCTTGTTGGAATGGCACAATTCACACGTCAATATATTCTCACAATTGGAAGCCCTGCGTGAAGACGATAAATCCAGGGTTTTATGCGATTAACCCGCTGACTATGCTTGGACTATCCGTACACAGGGGACAGAAACCTACTACGTGTTAGTTGTGCGTTAATGCTCAGCCATATTTTCAGCTTGTTTTACGTTGTGACAGAAAATACGTAGAAATCCTTGAATGTTCGTCCGAAACATTTACCCGATATTCAAAATATGAAATTTCTGAATATACCTACAGGTGACATATTACACTGGATTAATTTATCAAAGGTCTGTCATGTATAATTAATTCAGTGTTTAATTCAAATCAAATTTAATGTATATTACACGAGGAAATCGGTGTTCGTTCAAATTTCCCAAGGGACTGATCACATATTTAGTATAGTAAGTATCAACCTTCTTTTAAATTTATTTTTACAGAAAACGAGGTACGGAGGCGGAGGTGTTGAAGAACAATTACCACCACCACCATCGCCACCCCAATTAAAAGAAGCTAGCCAACTAGATGGTGTTCCAAGACCAAATTCCGTTGATCGAATTCTTCATCCTGATGGTACACAGCATATTTTAGCAAGTCACGAATCACTCAAAAAGGTAAATAATTAATTTTATTATGTTCGTACCCAAGATTTTGATTACTTTCATTACTTTTGGCAGCTGTCACAGACCATATCGGCTATATAGTCATTTAAGTATAAAATCGAAATCACTAATAAGTGCGTAAACGATACGATCAATTTATTAATCATATCCAAATGGGCGTATTTATAGCAGAGTATTCATACTATAACTATATTTATGATTCTGCATATATGCTCCGTTCATTCGTACCCGTCGCCATCTAGAAATTTCGGTTGGAAGTAGTGCAAGCTTCGGTGGTCGATAAAGCTCGCGAGCCATCTTCGCAAAGATACCGACGCGATTCTCACTGGATCGTTACTTCAATACCTTCCAAGTTCACTGAAAATCGATCGCTTCCCCAGAGAACTTGCTTACTTATCCACTGATACGAAAAACTCGATTGGTACGATTGCCAACAGTGAATCTAAACTTACAACTTATTTTGGAATACGATACTCGAGGTATCAGCAGTGCTCTAGATACCAGTGGTACGCTCGAGACGATCCGTGACGTCATATAGCAACCCTCCACTAGAGGGTAGCTTCTCGTTTCCGAGATTTCCCGTATGGTGGCAATGCGTAAGCAGCAAGATAAATTCCGTCGCTTCGTTATCGAGCTACCGTTTGCAACACGTGTACAAACAGTTCGCCCGCGACTTTGCGACTTGTCACCAACCGAACGCCACACCAGCCTGAAAATTAAATTGAAAATAATAGAAGTGCCCAAGTGATCGCGAGTTTGCATTGTGCAATAAGTGTTTCGAAATAGTCATCACTCTTGGTGAAGAGTGACCTGCGGAAAACATGTATTTATATCGTTAACCACGTATGCCAAAACTCTACCATTATTGATTTACCAAAACGTCTTGTGTTCTAAATGACATGTCACATAAATACGGTTTAGATCACTTATGCCTCATTGTCATACACAAACCACATGTAATATGCATGTATAACCGCTATACTTTCTTTATACTACAAAATTACATAGTCCTTGCACAAACTTTTGAAATACGTCGTTACATGAGTGACCATGACAAAAGGAAGTGCAAGTGTAGTAACGATTGTTTTTTTAAGGTCAGCCGCGTCAGACACTATATGGATTGGTGTCCGGCTACCTACGTATTATGATCAGTTGATTGAACTAGGTCGTTATTATCTTTGATAAGTTCTTATGCTCTGTATTATTAGTATTTCCCTGAGTATAGTAAAAATATGTAATGTTACTTTTCAAGGAAATTCTAGCGTGTATATCGACTTATTAGTTCGTCTGATGTACGCACCAGTACTGAGCACCACTGACTTAAATGCCGTGTGCCATGCCTGTTGAGTCAATATAATACATCGTCCCCTACGTCAGTATCGTAATACGTACGATGTGTATTATAAAAAATCATACCACGCTTTTTGACGAGTAACGTAAAAGATAAGAAGCATATAACCTACATAAAAATATGTTTTTGGCATCCGACATCATCTTTGTCTTTATTCTTTGAAAATTTTGTTAAAAAATTTCTGGTATGTTTATTAAAAATATTCTCAGGTCGTTTTCCTAGTTTAAATTAGAAATACAATTATCCTTTTCTGACTTGCTTCGTATTTGCCACAGTCAAGATTTACTACGAGGATATGAAATGCTTCTGTTAATAAAGTCCCTGTCGTTAAAACTCGAGAAACTGTGGATTCAGCCTGAAGCTTTGAATGTCGTTCAAGGCGATGTTTATTGAATGGGTGAAGATGATGGGGATGAGGACCACACTAAGGTTTTAGCCAGGGAGTGGGTCTGGAAGGATAAATTAGATAAGGGTTGAGTACAATCGAACACACTCAAAGTTCTAAAGAGCTATATTCTTGACGATCTAGATCTACCCAGATCTACTCTTGGTTCTCTATCTGCTACCTCTAGGTACAACTAATTCGTGCCAATAGTCGGGAACCAAACTAAACATTTCTATATATACCGCAACATCCACTTAATTGTATCCTTGTTGACTGAAATTATCTTATGCATTAGGCATTGTCACGCAAAGTGCTAAGATTTGGGAATGGCATTATCGTTTGCTGAGAATTTATAGTACCTCGCATTTTGTGGATCTATTTAGAACTTGTTTTAACATTTCGATGAGACAGTCATATAAGCTCTTCGGAAAAGTTCTTGTTTTTCGATGAAGAAACTCGTAAGACCGTCTTCAGGAAATTGATTAAAGTTTTTTTTTTTTCTAACGATTTCGTTTAATTTTTATGTAAGAACGTAAAATTGGAAGAAGACATGATCAATTTTCAGAGGACTACCATGTTTTTCTTACGAAGGTCTTCAAGATTAAATGACCTGTCGCAAGGTACGATAACATCTTGTGACTAATCAATCAACCAGACCATATCCTTCCAGCTTACGTCAATTTTTCAGTAAGAACAGGCTGAAGAAGGGCGATTGTAAAGGCATTGAGAAAACTTCCATAAATTTGAAAATGTCAACCGTGATTGGAATAGAATGCCGGGAACTTTCTTAAAGAAACTCTCATGCATGACGTTCTTATAGATATTTATACCGCGAAGAAAGAATTTCGTAAGGTTGCAAAATTCGAACGATTTGTATTTTGCGCAATCGTTATTTTCGTAAACACAAAACTCGCGGCATTTCTGTGCGGATGGTTTACGCTATGCATTGGGATTCCATAATTTACCCGCGTGTTCGTGGAGTTTTTCAATTAAAACTGTCCTACTGTAATGCTCTAGCCACTTGCGTAATTGCTTCAGATAATGCTGTATCGCCTAACAATTTAATGTTATGGCAGTCATTAATTTTCCCTGGTTGAATTATTTTCCGCTATGCACTGTATTGCTATGTATATAGCCTGCATATATTAACCTGTACTGACCAATCGAAACGAACTCGATGCATATGGTTGTCACGTGATAAATGCAATTCACTCAGAAATATAAGTTACTTATTAATGAGCAGTGTTTCTTGAATGAGTTGCAAAAATTATAAACTATTGTCTATGCTTTTAATGATTTATACATGTTTCTTTCTCATAATAGGATGAATCAATATGTTTGGCTTCAGGATTTGTGTAGTCAGTTTGTAAACAACGCCTTATCATGTGACATAACGTGGATTGTTACTGTTAACCTTAATATATTTTATACATTTTCAAAATGACTCTTATCCATTTTGACCCTCAAAATATTTCAGTTTTTACGTCATTAACACCATTCCGACTAATGATCCTTCATTAAAAATAGTGTAGATATACCGAGCCATGCAATCGCCCGCGATGCGTATGAATATTAAAAACTCTCATTAGTCGAATGAAACTACTTTAATTTCTAAGAGTTTTTCGCTGTAATTACGCGAATGGAAAAGTCGAGGAAGAAGATTATACGACCGACCATTTTATCTTTATGAAAAATAGAATCGCGATAGAATATCAATTGCCCAAGTAACCTTAGCTGACTCGCAATCAAGTAACATAATGACGAACATCCAAGAAAGCACTTCTGAAGCAGTAGAAAATTTGTTTTATTACAAAAAAAAAATATAGTAACTTTTTCCCCAAAGTCACCAAAATGCATGTATTTAGTGTATTCTTTATACTCCAAAAAAATTTGTTTCATAAATTTCACTAGAAAGCCACAAGGCTTTACTCTACACCCAAGACACTAAAGCAGCTTCGTGGTACCTCTGCATAGAGAATATAAAATCGTGAATCAATTGGTAACTGCATGTGAATATAACATCGTTGGGATGACCAATGTTTTTACAGGCAACCGCTCGAAATCCAATAGCAACGGTCGACTTGTCAAATGTCACGACATACAATAGACTATTGTCCACAAGCTCGCTGAAGGCGCTTTTAATTAAAACCCGCTTGCAGCTTTTTATTCACCGCGCTCCTGGCCCATTCTGTATTATAGCTGCTGGGTATATGAAAGGTACTATCGCAAGCGAGTAAAAGCCAGTGAGCAAGTTGCGAAAACAACTAAGCGATATCAAGCAACTGTATAGATCCCATAAATGGCCAAGTGTACCTATTGAAATATTGATCTCCCTTTGATAGGAATATACTTTTTCTTCCATCCCTCTGATCGTCTCTCACGCGATTAGTATGCAATTCACGTAGGCAATTGGCAGAAGAGGGTATGAAATCAAATCTTTATCGAAGATCTCGCAGATGTCTGCTAGAGCCATTTATCCAGATTTCCAAATTTAGAGCAATTTGTTCGAGGTACTCTGCTTCAGAGAATCGACTCGTAAACGATATTGTATGTAGACCAGAATAGCTCGAAGCATCCATTCAATATGCTGCTTGGAATCGTTCCATTTCACGATTCACAGCGTCAAGTGTGATGTTACTATAGAATGCTGGGTTCGCAACACTGTCTGTCAATAACAGTTGGATTATTTCTATTATATCTAGCCACTCGCTATATAAATTGACCTTATAGGAGCTCCATTCGATAACTCATATAGTGCATGAATTTATTAATTCCGGAATAATAATAATATAACATTAAAATAATACAAATTATTTCTTGACTCTTCCCTTATTCTTAACACACTGGGCGCCTAATTTAAACAATCGTTATATCATATAGACAATTCTCAATTTCCCCTTGACCCTGAAAAAATGGCATATACATCATTGGCCACAATAAGAAAACCGCATTGCTGTCATTGGCGCAATGCGCGTAGAATAATCCACAAGCGATCACACGTATGCGCCCTCTTCTTCATTCGACAGAATCCTCGTTCCTTTGAACCTGATATCCCGCAAGTCACTATCGCGAATTGGAACGAATTGGAGGGGCGAATATTGGCGAGGTGGCAATACGGTGCACCGCGAACGTCTGAGGGTAGCAGCTTTGCTCTCCTTGGCACTGTGAGATTCTCGGGGAAGAGAGTAGTTTTCGCGAGGTGGCAGCGCAGTGCACCACCCTACCTTTCGTTCTGACCACCCAGCCACCCCCGACCAGTCGTTCTCAACGTAACCCCACACTGTTGCACGTGCGCGCACACCACTGTCCGTGAAACCTTGTATGGATTACGCACGCAGACAAACGAAAAGACGCACACATCTCCACACACACCCCCGGGGGCGCGCCAGTAGTGTGCCAAGTGCGCGCAGTGACGTAGGTCAGTGTTCGCGATTCCGGCATTCCTCGACGCTACTGAAACCCCTCATAAACCCTAAAACATCACGGATCTCAAAGCCACCAATTTTTCTGTCCTTTCTCCTTTTGTACTTCCTATTTATCGTTTGATCACAAAGGGTGGACTTGACCAAGATTTCTCGTGGGCCAATAAGATGATATCATACCCCTTAGTGGGTAATAGGATTATCTTGAGTTTCGTGCCAAATTAAGCCACGGGGTGCCGTGTCGATCGCTCGCTTGAACACAAGACTGGTGATAAGTAACGTGTGTTTCATGACAGTACGTTCTTATTAGGGATTCGCTCCTTTACTTTAATAAGGCCTTATGAAGCTATTGAGAATTTATGAAAGCGTGACAGTCTCTTTACTTCTTGTGACGAGCGTTAGATCGTTTATTTGTCAATTGTAAGCGGTGACAGTATGTCTCGTTAATATTGAAGGTATTTGATCGAACCAGACTCGCTAATGGTATTCATTGCTGGTGACGTATAATACAGGTAATAGCATAAATAGTATATGCGTAAAGCGTAACACGTGATCACTTAACGATTTTGATATTTGCTCGTTAAGCCCATGTCGATGAATGGCAGTGTGAATGATAGATGGCTCAGCATTACTGGACAAACGCTCAAATGCCAATAATTTATGGAATTTCACAAAGCCTTGAAATAACTGCCGCTTCGCGATTATCCATTGTAGAATCACATTGACAGACCAAATATCTTCGAATATATATTAATCCAACAAAGTACAATATTTGGTTCGTAAAAAAAATTCACTTTTCATATATCCAGTAATATCTTTAGCAGTCTTCGTGCCACGCATCAAATAAATCCCAATTCCTTTGAGAAAATTAATGCCGAAAATATCAATCTTGTGCGCTAAAGTTCCAATGGCTAATTAAAATCTTAAAGCTTAAAAAATTGAATTTTTACCATGAAAAAAACTGTGCCGTTAAAGAAACGAGCTTCCCTTTTGATTAATCAAAAATAAATTACGTAAAAGCTTCTCTGCGATTATGACGTCTACGCCCAAAGCACTGTTATTCACGTTCAATCACAATTACCAAATATACGCGTCGCTCGCTTCAAACGATATTCTATTTTGGGCGGGACTATGCACTCGAAGATTTTATCGAATTTGATGGATTGTCGAAATCACATCCGGTGATGTGCTCTTGACTTATTTAGTAAACCATAAAAGCTCAACGGCCAGCTCTAAGCCACGTATTTAAGCGCACTGACGTATTATTTGTGAGACCTTTCGAATCGGGCCGGGTCGTTCAAGCTCGCGCTACACGATATCGACCGCCGCCGTTGTCAGGGCCAGCTGCAAGCGCGATTCTCCACGAAAGTCTAAACTTATCGGCCACGGACTATACTATTCCATATTCGGTTCTCATCTGGTGGACATGAACAGTTTTCCGAGCAGTTAAACGTTGGAAGTATACTTATTCGCGAATATCCACCATGAGAAACAGGGATTATGAATTATAAATATAATGGGCACTGTACTATGAATGATATACAATCCCTTTAACGTAAGCCACTTTATCGATCGCGAATAATATTTGTGCTCTTTGCATTGTATCATTTGGATAGCTTATCATGATTAATTATACGCATTACCGTTGCCCTGAGACACCGGTTAGATTTTATCGCCTTGCTCGGAAATTTCAGCCCCGTTTGCTCATCTTCCTGGGGCCACCTGTGACCTTTCATAACAGTTGTCGTCTTGTCGTTCGATTACTTGCAATGAAAAGTTGCAGATGTACATAGACACGATGGTGATTATTATTGTACATATATATTATTATGTATATATGTTTTACTGTCCTAAGGGTAATGTCGTGTTATTGTATCGTACTTAAGAATTATTACTTCTATTGCTATTTTCTGAAGGATATCTGGTAGCTATAGTTATCTAGCAAGTGACAATAAACGACAAACTGCTACGGACTTAATAGCTCATCTGTTACAGGCGTCGTATTACTATGTTTTAATGACGTCGTTATATACGTAACGAATGTGTTTTTATTATTTATACAAAGAAAACAGTTATTAGCCTTTTCAAGTATAAATGAAAGAATATTTAGGATGTCATATAGATATTCCATGCTATATTCTGTGGCGACATTGACGTATTTACCAAAAATATTGTTTCATAGAATTCAAAGAGCCCACCGTTGTCGCTATGGTGGATTTTACATATTCTAAAAGAGATGGTAATTACGATTGTTCAGTCCGTATGGCTTTACAATAACATCTTTTATAATCACTCGAGAATAAAGATTCCCAAAAGGTTCGTGATAACACGAAGAGTGTACTGTATATATATAATGTAAGTTTTTCTATCGTTGATAAATTCTCATAATTCATTTACAGGAGTCAGAAGTTAAGCTTCCCTCCCTCCCAAGATAGCAGTTCAACTCTCTTGTATTCCCAACGGTGCTTCCTAACCAAACAACTGAAGCTTCTAGCCAGCCGCGCATCTGTATCTTTCTTGTAGTCTTCGAAACAACAACTTTTCCCCATATTGTTTCAACTTTTGACTGTCGGCAATTCTGCCACACACGGTGGAAGAAGAAAAGAAGGATTTGTTATTATATCTATACATCGTACTGTCAGATTTATTATCTATACATTTCACCTATAAGTAAACAGCTGCTCGATACAGCCTAACTTTCTTTAGTGACTTGAGTGGCGGCTAAACCAATGCAACGGCAAGTGATTAAAAAGCGTCGATCCGGAAAGTGATTTAAGCAGGGATGATGCTGTGAGCATCACGTCGCTGGTATTACATCCCTAACGGAAATGAAATTACTTAACGAAGCGGCGATCGAACGCTTCCCAGGCCATTACGGCTTTTCATGCGATAGAACGTCTTTTCCGTAAGGGATGCGCAACCCCTATCTATATGTAGTGCTACCCTATATTTGCTACCCTTCTTGGCAGGACGTGCGTGTAATTGATGCCACGAGTACTTTTCAATTAGTTTTCGCTTCCACGTAACTATTTCAATATCCGTAGGCGATAGGGGTAAGCGAACCGATCGGTAAGTGGAAGGGGGTGAGCTCCATGAGTGCTAAGTTACGTCACGTTACCTTCAAACTAATTAAAACAACTGCGCCGATTAGTTTTCCTTCGCGTTCCTGGCGAACCATCCAAAATGTTCGAAATCCCGCTCGTTCGCTTGTTCATTCGTTCGTATGTCTCGTCAGTATCCGTCGAAAACTCGCAGTGTCCATAAATCGACCCTTGAGGGACGGCAACTTAATTTATGCTTTTACATAGCTCGAAACGGGAAGCTCTTCGTAGCTTTTCGTATAATTACGTTTCAGTTCTACTGACCGTTGAAAAGTTACAGGAGTTTTCTACGTTAAAATTGCATTTTAATGCTCACGCAAATTCGGTCGTTATATTGTAAGACTCGTATTTTCGAGGGCTAAACATTAATACCGTGGTGGAATATTGGGATGCTTTCTAATTATACGTGGTAACGTTTCGCAAAATTGTATGTTGCTATTGCATAAATGTATGTAAAGGGTGGTTTGGCTATTTGCATGCACAGTGAGTTCACGGGTTATTCGTGAATTTTCATTTAAAGCTCGTTTTACGTTTGGAGCATTGCTATATATTGAGCACATTATGACGGCGATTGAATACCAATTTTAATTTGTTATAGGTTTTCTATATGCGGAAAGGGTTAATTAGTAATGCTACCCATTTTAATATCCAATGAGATACTAAAACGAAATTTATTTTTAGAATTTGATTTATTTTGGTCACTTGCGTGGATCGTACTATAATTACGTTTATAGACACGTACCGGATAGTAGTTTTCATAATTCTATAACTTTTTTTAAATTTTCGATTTATCATACTTCAAAATTTACTTCTCAAAACTGAATTTTCGTGCTATCAGTAAGCAAAAGGAAATGTAGTAGTAATCTAGTACAGATAATCACGGGAGAAATGGTAATTCGATATAACTTAATTTACAGAGGAAACGTCTAATAATTAACTTTTTTGAAGAATAAGCCAATATTTAATCTACCGAAATAAAGGGACGGCGAAGATACCGTGATTTTGGAAAGGGTCGCTATATATGTATAGCTAACGTAAGATATAAGGAGAGAAGAGTTAATTAAGTCGAACTCGAAAGATAATCCAGTTCCGCTACCATCTACCTTCTATATGTATTCATTGAGAACTTTATAGAACGGTGCTTTTTATATTTTTTTTTCCAAAGTATTCGAGCTTTCGTAATGCTCGTCATTTCCCTTTTACATGCCGGCAAGCTGACCGTATTTTTTTTCGAGCCGTTTTGCATGACACTGTAAAACAGTGATGCAACCATGAAAAAACATCCCGAAGTTTTATTTTTATTTATATTTTTTCAGGCATAACCTCTAACTCTTTGTAAAATAATAATCGTTACAGGACTTACGAGCCATCGCGTAACCGACCTGAATCATAACTCGGAATATGAGCGTGAAACAAGGCGAGCTATATGGCTTTTATGAAAATTGTGGCCACTGCCTTCCAGCAGACCAATTCTCTCGCGTCACGTTCCGCGCGATACGAGCGCTGTTAGCTATGTGATAAATCCAAGCCTCGATCGCAATGCAACTGCAGCTGCAGCTTAATGCGTGCTACGTTACACCGGAGAATTTCAGCTCGGAATTATGGCTGTTAATTCGACTAATCGAGGATCGTCGATTCAAGAGCTAGTATTGATTTGCCAGCAGGTTAATAAGACTCAGTCTTGCGGTGTTATTTGCATTGGTCTTCAATGGAGCTCAGGTTTAATTTAGGAAGGTGAATTGTAAACCATCCCTTCTACACTGTTTAGTCTGCCGTTAGTTCTCACCAGAATTTCGATCTATGTAGGTAACCGTCTACCTTACTAACTGGATCGCACTTCCTAGGCTCTAATTAATTATCAGCTGAATGCTTGCGAAATAGTACTGTCTTCTCGGACCACACAATTTATTCATTACCACGTATCAGAAGTAATGGTGTTTAGGGTTTTCAATAATTTACTGGAGGATAATGGGGCCAATTATAAATCACGATACTAGGAAAGGTGATAGAAAAATGTCTGAAGGAATTACTCGCCTAATTAAAAAATTTTAATTCAACCTCATTTTCATGTAATATATTTAAGTTAATCTGCGGTAAGTATATCAGACTCACGACACTCTGCTCTCGTTACACTCCGCAATTAATCGTGTTCATAAAATTAATCTCCTATAAAAAGGACGCTGCGCATCTGCCACCAGGCAAATTGTTTCCTCAACAACATAAAAGTGAAATCGCATTGTTTAAAAAGTTTTTGGATTTACCGCACATTCTAAAGGAATCCTGGTTGAAAGTTGCGTAATCATTTATTCCTTTATCGTCAAGACTTTAATTCGCGGTCTGCCTCCAAGGGGCTTTTTAATTAGTCTTGAAGCACTTGCAATTTATATTCCCTTCAGCGACGGTTTATGTCGCGGCCGTTTAATTCAACTTTTTAATGCCTCAAACCGGTACAACAGTTCGCGACTGTTTCGCGTATATGAGGATTCGTCAGGGTAGGTTACTGTAAATCTGTTTTACCAACGTAGTTCTCGCTGCTGTCGAGCACGCGAATACGTGCTCTATGTAGTTTACCATTTTAACGTCAGTCAACAAAATAGCGCACTTGCTTATTCCGTACTTCATTCTGCAGATATCGTACCTGTATGTCGATACGTACCTATATATGTATAACATAAAGTTACTTGTTTCGAACTCTACTAAGTTAATATGCATATATTCTTATTCTTTATGCAAAAACTCGTCTCTAGAATTTAGAGATCCCTACTATATCCCCCAAAAAAAAATGAATCGAATTCCGTCACTTTGTCCATCATCGCGGTTACGGTTCCAGAATTCTGAAATATAATAAAACCACAAACCAACGTTAAATGCTAAATCTTGACGACAATAAAATATTGATAATTGATAATGCTCGTTTAGATTATACAATAATCTTTTCATGTTTTCCGCCACTTGTCTTATCTATCCTTCAGACGCTCTTCCGTCATCTTTACGAATAAATAAAAATAATACTATCCTTTCACAATCGTCTTAGCCGTCTTTGACTTATCACTAAATTAAGGGATGATGAGCTTTTATTAACAGTCCAGTGATTTGATATCAGTAAACAACCCTTCGAACCCTTTTCATTGTCTTTTGTAGATATAATAACTTAGCGGCTACCTAGCTTCATTTACTACAAGAAAACCATTTTCCAATTCTATTGGGGTAGTTAATCAAGTGTCGTTTATTATAAACGTGACAAAGAGAACTTTTTAATTATATAAAAATTCGTAAAAATTGACAATAAAAATCACTGCCTTTTACTAAACTCAACTTGTCGTTATTGACGTATCGCACGCGAATCGATATAACATTTTGAAAACGTTTTAAACGAGTGACTGTTAACATTACGTGATATCGTACATGTCTTTATGATCGTCGTTCGGGGTGGCTCAGTGAAGTTTTACTTACTCGTGTGACGTGTAAAAATACGAGGATTTGACAATTTTCCCGATATGCCCCCAACCACCCCCGGGGATCCAGCCATGTGCTCACTTTGTCCGCGTAGCAAGAAAGCGCAGCATCCAAAGAAGCTTGTGCGCTTTGACTCTGTAGTCGACACGTTCTCCATTTCGGATTCGAATGTTGCCAACAATCAAAGGGTAAGTTTATTTTTTTCCGAGATAAGATAAGGCAAAGAGAGGCAGAGCTGCCTTAATGTGAAAGACGTGAATCTTCCTAACGCTTGGAATCAAGAGGAGGACGAAACAACTTTTTATCGTCTCGTGCTCCATATAATGCTGTACTTTTATTATGATATTAATATCACAGAGAGACGGGAAAATAACTTTTCTGACATGATAAAAATATCTTGGAACCAGGACGCAGTAGGTAATTAATGTTGGCTTGAATCGTTATCTTGAGGTCTTTATATATTCATCCGTTCGTATCATTTTTTCCATAATCCACCACTTATTTATCGTATCGTCAATATTTAGTTACCTCGAGGGTATTAAACGATTCTTCCTGTTTTGTTTTTTAATTTCTAATGATTCCTTGATGGGTCAGTAACTGTTTATACATACAAATAAGTTTTTACTGCCACGTTCACAAGATTGTACAAATATTCGTGGGAATATTTCTATACCACCTGTGAGAAGTTGACCCTCGAAATGATTCAT
Organism: Hartigia nigra; assembly: GCA_031001745.1. NCBI lineage: Eukaryota > Metazoa > Arthropoda > Insecta > Hymenoptera > Cephidae > Hartigia > Hartigia nigra. The sequence goes on along the minus strand of JARPRG010000343.1, from coordinate 85,033 downwards.
GTGTATACGAGAGTCTACAGAAAAGATAACATATTTTTATGAAAACGTATTGCTGGTGAGTAAGCGACGCCATCCATTTTTACGGATAATTAAAGTGTGAATGGTTTATCGAGCAGCCATTTTGATATTAGCAGATCTCCAACTGCCACGAAGCCTGGACTATGGCCGAATAAAAACATACTCCCGTATTTTTGTGGCAAACATTATTTATTTCAACCTGAGGGGTGAAAAATCTCGGACATTGAATAAATAATTCCGACGAGAAAATGGAGAGCGCATTAATTTTAATATCTCACCGTCGGGCCCTGATTACGGAATACGCAAAAAGACAGATTTCTACGGTCGTGAAGAGCCTCCCTGTAATTGAGAGTTTCTTTCCCTGTCATGATGTAGTCAGTATTGCGATAATGAAGCGAGGCGTTTTATTAATTTTTTTCTTTCTTATTTCATTCGCAACGTTATTCCCGCCATTTTATATAAAGTAGTCGAAAGCACTTAACGAGTACAGCGTTATACCAAGTACAGAATATACGGATAGGTAGACGCATCAATGTCAATTTCGCGCAAGATTCGGTGTAGTAATTTCGCAAAGCAACATGTCGGATAAGGGTAGGTCACATGTACCATCCGGTGGAGGAAACAGCAGGAGACCGTTAATGTCCCTTAGGAAAGCTACCCCTGGCATTCGTTTATGATAATGTTCTAGACGCTGATGTCTCCGGAATGTAAATCACATACTACGCCCTCTCGTTCAAGGCTCACTCTCAATTCCGCAAATGCTGATATCAGGGCGATCGTCATTTCTCTTCCTCCACGTTTACGTGCAGCCGATCGAGCTTTTTTAATAAACTTTAAACGATATTTTATCTCTGCTCGTTCACGATACTTTATCTAGCTAATATTAATATTGAAATTTGAAAATAATAATTAATCTATTATAATGCCACACTTTTAACCACACCTTTTAGCCATGAAAATTTGAGATTTTGGCTGTTAGGAAATAAGTATAGTATATCGTAGCATCCTCTGGATATAGGATCGCCCTGAAGTCATATCAAAGCAGTTAAAAGGACCCTCGAGCCTCGTCACTCGTCACGATCACGTGTCACGTGATCTAGGCATCCCTCAGTTTCCCAAGTTCTTGATCCAAGTGGCATACCAAGTAAAGTATCTCTCGTATATCATCCATTTCTATGGTAATGTAATTGAAAATCAATTTATTTTATCAATTTATTGACAATTTATATTATAATGGAGGAGCTTGTAAGAGGTCTGCCTATTTACATAATACTTCATCGGTTATTTATACGATCCTACGCAAATTTGAGGTTAGGCACTTATACACTGAAACAAGTATACCGCCGATAGGCTGCTTTCCTACGTTAAACGTTCAGTAGAGAGATTCAGACGAAGCAGATAAAAACTATTATTGAATTTTGAAAAAAAAAGAAACGTTACATGTTTATACATTTATATATGTTGTTATGGTAATTGTAATATGTCAACTGTCACGTGTTTTGTAAAGTGTCGCCTATCAAAATGTCTTGCTGACTTGAACGCCATTCAAACATTAATATCAAGGATATGAAATGTTCCATATGGTGAACGATGGGGAGCCTTAACTATGGGGAAACGATAATCCTAGGGAAAGTGACGTTATCTTTACGGGCTGTTGGGATAAACGCTGCAATAATAATCGCTAAGCGATAAGGCCACAGAGGGTTATAGAAGGGAGGATTTCGGTCCTTCCTGATGACATTCAGGAGCTTTGATAAACACGATCGGATTTTCCTGCGAAAACCCACCGCTAATTAAGAGGATTATGCGGGATGATATCAAGCATGAACTTATAAAAAAACGCGTAAAAAAAAGCAACTGCAAAACACATTGGCTGTTTTTTTGTTACAAAAAGATTTGCTACTTTATATGTACCCTGCTATCATCCCTATGATATTTAATTCATTCAAATGATGTACTTTTTTTATGTTTCAGGTAAGCACTTTACGTTTATATGAAAGGTTCTTTGACGTAAGTATAATTTATGAATTTTCTGTAGATACCAAAGTAAGTCGCGGCCATTTGTACATGTCGACTAGGATGGACGATAATTTTTCCTGAATATATTGCATAGGAATATATGTAATATAATATCGGGATCAATCTCTCATCTGATCCAGACGCTATGAATCTCTCGAAATTCTTGTAATATTTTCTTCGCGTCCAGCAAAGCTGCCTGCTTTTATGCGAGAGGGTTGGTGCGACGCCATCATCGATGCTAACTTATATTAAAACTATTTCCATATGGCCGAGGGGGAGCCAAGAGAATCGGAGTCATAATGTGTGATTGATCGCGATATATGATATATTGCAGTTATTATAAATATTATACCTATATTTATTCACTGATTTTCCAATTAATTCAATTAAATTGTATAATGATAGATTTTGATTTCCATTCCGAGTTATCTGTGTATGATATACCTATATATGTATTTCGCATATAATAACTGCAATATACAGTTAAATTAATTAAGCAACGTAAAATTATTAACGGTATATCAAAATGCGTCGTTATCATGGACAATATTTTCCGACTAAGTCATTCGTATATTGCATAATCCAAATATTTGAACTTCCCATTTGAAATTTCCACAGTTCACTAGATATGGTACAATACCTAAGAAAAACTGTACGTGCCCAGTTTCGTACGTATCAGCTTATCATAACAAGCACATAATTCAAGCTTTCGTTCGTTCCTTTGCGATAGAAAGCGAACAGTAACCGTGTGACGAAACGATACCAGCGTCAGCATTAGATTTGAAGAAATAATCCAGAGTGCTTCAGGGCGATTCGAATAATGAATTTAAATGGCAGGAGAATAATTTCGACCAATGATTCTTGTCTAACGAATAATCAAAATTGTTCAAGACCGTTTGAGATACTGCAGGTAATACCGAGAAAATCAATGAATTTAATCCATTATACTTTTATAGGAATAGCGGCTTTTCACTGTTATATAATATATAGTTTTATATAGGAATATAGTGACACTATCCCATAGTATCATTTTCGCAGCACAAATAGAATTGCTGAAACCGACAGTATGCTCGCGTATTCACAAATCATACCAGGAAGAAGCAATATTTCAGAAATCGGATATAAGGGATGATATATCCTGAACCGTTATGGTACTCCAAAGAAACTGCCATCGAAGTGGAAAGGGTGTGGCAGCAACTATAGCGATATATTACAGCCGCTGTCTCTGTACCGCGCTAGAAGGAAGTTTAAAGGTCAGCAGGGTAGATGCACACTAATGTCTACATTGTCAGATACAAAGTCAGGCATTTCGTATTTCAAAATCTTTGGCAAAAATTATATTAGAACGCTCTCTGTATTTATCCCTTAAAAAAGAAACATGATATAATTTTTCTCTAAACCGACTAACACGAAAACCTCATTTTTGGGGGAATTTTCTTTTAACATAATTACAAAACTGTGAGTACAGAGAAAGAAGGGAAGAAAAAATGACAAAAACTTTAGTTGACTTTTCATCCTTATTTTCACAGCTGGCAAGCGAATACCTCTTTGGCTAAATTTTTCCCATGCATGCGAGATACGACGACGGTCTGCTGATAAAATAAACAATATTCGCGTATATATTTGCCGGCAAACAGAATCCGCTGTGTGACAGCATTTCTCGGGGATGAAATGGAGACGTGCAAATGGTTAGGGTGAACGAAGTGCCACTAGTTAGCATACTTACCCTACCGGAGTGCTGACGCATACCTTCACTTTACTCCCTCTCATATAGCTACGCATTTTCTCTCTGGGCTTTACGCATATCCCTAGTGTAATGACGGCTTTCAGGCATATACCTATAACCATACCGAGAAAGTTTCTGTCCAGTTTCAAAAGCCCAGGCGAAACTTGAATACACACGGAGAAAAGCTTCATCGGCTGTGTCAGCCAAGGCTATAGCGTAATAATTAATAACAGCATATATAGAGATTATCTGATTTTCACCGTTCGAATACGTAAAGGTAACATTGCACTCATTGTCTAACGAAATGGCGAACTCGTGCAAAGTTTTGATATGACTCGCCCGTTTCTTCCAATTATAATTAAATGCGTTTCTATACTTTCGTTTGTACATTGTCGCAGAACAGAGAATAACAATCGTAACGCTCGTTAATGGTGTTGTAATTGGGTTCATGAGAAAGGAGAATGGATGTATGCGACCTAATGCGGCATTACCTATATTTGCGTGTAGCTAAGCTGTGAAACTGGCGGTGGCTCATTTTGCCATCCTCTTCAGGAAGTAACGAGCTTTGAGTAATCCTAAGTAATCCTAATGGATATTACCGCGCTCGTAATGTATATTAAGTTATATCCTCCTGTTCTATCTGCGCCTAGATACACCTTTCATGTAAACACTCGAAAATTCGCAGAAAATCTTAACGTCGTGCTACTACACCATTTTGCCATACTTCTCTACATGCTTTCACATATCCAAAATTACGTACCGCTTTTGGTTTGATATATCGGCATGTTTTCTTAAACCCTAAGCTCAGATAAGACAAACGTTTGAAACGTCATTAAGGGATAATTATCGCTAATACGTATATGGTGTCAAAGGGTTGAATCTTTCTTATAGTAACTTATTAGTTATGCGTAAGGAGCTTAACTGAACGCATGTGAAAGGGAGTATTTGAAAATGACTCTAAGCTTTATACATTCCATGTATGTAAATAAAACGTTTAAACAGAAAAGGGCATAAACGAAAATCCTTAATACGCGAGTAATGAGTTCTGCATGAGATCAAAGGTTCCGCGTTGACTATACACATATGCATGTATGGCCGACGTATGCGTATACCCATTTCACATATATCTCATTCACTCACGTGTAGAGTTGTAGACGTTGATATCCATTGGGCTTATGTACTACGAATTTCCATGAGCAAACTGCGGCCAGACGTGCATACGTTTGCATTTAAATTCGATAAAACTCGCGAATCTCGTTGCCGGAGATAAATTGAGCGGTAACCAAAGTTCAGGTGGATTTTTGGCTTAAACTTGATGAATCGCGTAACTCCGTCGTTTTATAAAATCATTTATTGCTTCAATTAATTTATCGAGCGGGTATATATGTATGGCAGATAGTGTGACGTATTCTGTAACTATATTGTATAATCGATATGATTATGGATATAAAACCGGCAGGAGTGACGAGAGAAGGAACTTTACAGAAATTCTATAGCTATCGGATAAAAACAGCAACTGCGATAAAATAAAATTGGCGTATCAAGTTAGAAAATGGTTTGCCCGCGATTCTAAAATTACTTCGAATTTATTGCGTGAGACAAATGTCGTCTGCACTTTAACTTGTCTTGTCCAAGGTGAACGTTAGAGAGGATTGCCATAGTGACCGTTAGACGGAAAACGGATAAAGTGTTTCACGCACTACATCACCCTTAATGGAAACGAGAGAGTTACAAAAGGGAGCCTGAATATAAGATACCGTGGAAATAAGAAGAAAGGAAAAAATAAAAATAGAGGAGAAGGATATCCTCCAACCATGCCATCTTAAGAGGTAACTAGTAGTCACTCTTCGCTCCTCTGCTGAATCTTCTTAAAAGTTTACCTGCAGGCTTTACGTACTGTACGTAAATTTTGCTTGTTTCGTAACTACAAGTTTTACAGTGTAACGCAGAATTAATTAACGCCTGGAAAGTATCTGCTTCGTCTAGTATGATTAATGTAACATGGAAAAGCGAATAATTCGTTAACGAATTGTACATATATTTTACGAATAAACATACGTTGATTCGTCGTGACGAAATATATCGAGTAAAAATTGTAGTGCTGAGAAATAATGTATTTTTCAAAAATCATGAAACAGCCAACACTTTTCGTTGGAGTAGTTGTTGACATTTTTTACATATCTTTTAGACGATGTAATATTTTTTCTCGCGAATTTCATAACGCGACTGCATACACTTACGTCGTATGGTAATATCGACATTTATCAGATACAAATTAACCGGGAAAAAAAAATTGTTTCGTCCTACGTGAAGATTATTTTCGAAAATCAAAGAAAATTATTCTTTTGTTTCTCTGTGGCAAAAGGTAGTCGCTCTCCGACTGGCAGGGTGAAGAGCCAATGTTACGCAGTGAAGAGGGTTGGAAGAGCGGAGATTCGTAGGGGGTGATTTCGCGTGGGGGTAGATCTTGCGCCGTCTACACCAGCTGGCAGCATCCCTCGGTCGACGTTGCGAATCGCAGCGGCAGTCACTCGCGCGGATCACGGCCCGCGGGTTCCTAACCTAGCTGGATTCGTACATCCCATGACTGCCAAGTTTCTGCGCCGTTATATCACGTCGTACCTTTATGATAAGATAAAAGTGTCTATCAGGCCTTGCGATGGATTTCCACATTGTTCATTCAAGAGAATAAAGCCATTTTTTAACGTAAACGTCTGATTCGGTAATCACACATTTATTTACATTAGCGCCCGACACGCGTTCTATCGTTGCAGAATTTACTCGTAAACACTTTTCCACTTAGTACATGAATACCAAATAGGATATTCAATGTACGATGAGGCACTTAGGCACCAGTATATGGCATACAAGTAGTATAATGCAACTTGTGAAATTACCCTTGCACATTGGGAAACACGTGTACAGTGAAGCGTAGTTACATCTTGTGTGTAAGTTACCGTATTTTAGGGTTTGTTTATATGAGAATAATATTGTACGAAATACATGAATTATTTAATGCAGAAGCTTAGAAGTGTTCGATGCATGGTGACGCATTCATTAAGTATTCCCAATACTAGTATCGATTCTGTTGTAGCGTATATAGTGAAAGTTTGGAGTTTACCGAACGCGTGCAGGGTAGCCAGTTGCATAGTTGGGAAGTTTCGTAAATCTGGAAGCGGCGAGCGTCTGGATATATGGTGCATATACCGGTAGGAATGAAAATCGCATACGGAAAAGTAAATTTATTGGAAATCCATCGAAAGGTTTAAATCCCTGGTGTTAAAGTAAAGGCAGGAAGTGAGGATGCCATGATACATATGATACGACTGAAGAGTTTTATGTTGGCTTGACCATAAAACCAATCCGGAATTCAAACTATCGTGGTGGTAGATACTAGATAGTGCAGGTACTAGAAGGTGTATGAAGTTGATCGAAGTTGTGGAACTATACGAGTTATCAACCTGGAGTGCCAATGCGGATCACGTGTGGCACCCATCTTCATGGGGATGGGCTTTAACGATAAAAAGCTGCGGAGACTCAGAAGATTGCGGCTCTTTGGCCGCGCAAAGGTTTATCTCACGGTCCGTTGGCCTCAGCTGGTGGGTGCACCTTTATCATGCTTTTCTTTTAACGTTTCACTGCTTTTTTTTTCATCTTTTCACCTGCTTTTGACAGCCAAGAAAACACTTAAAAATTATAGTCTGTCTCTCGTGATTTAATCGGAATCTCGTGCTGCCTTCTTCGATCCTCTGAAAAAATGTATTCGTACAAAAAAAAAATTTCCATCCAATTTTGAAACGATTTTGACAAATAGGAATCTCAGGAAAGTCACATACATATTTTTGGAAAATATGTATAATTAAGTCATGAAGAATCATTCTATTTTCAGATGTAACGTGAATCTGCGCACATATTAATTTCTATGTAATTTGAAATTCTACTCAAAAGTTTTCTAATTCCTTTAGACAGTAGTTGACACTGAGTAACGTTTATTTCATTTTTTTTCATTTTCCAAGAATCCCACGTTGCAAGCTCGTGCGTTACACACAGCTGATTCAAATATTGTCCATTTTGGAATATTCAGTCGTCAGTTGTTTTTGTTTTACCAGTTGATTATTTTTACATATTGCATTTTTTTACATCCCACCTATAATTCTTGTTCATCCCTTGCAAACTCCTTTACTATCAACATTGTCCACTATTACACTTTGACCCTGTTTTTCTTAAATTTATCTCGCAGTATATACGTCATATGTATATCCACACACTTCAAATCTTTTTTCACGTAAGCCGACTTACTTCTGACCAATTTCTCTCAACCATTTTCTATTCCCATGTTGCTTTCTACATTCTGGATATTCAAGAAATTCTGTCGGTTTGACGCGAGATTCTGCAGATCTGCGAATATCGAGATTGACTTTACCAACAGAATAATTGAACGATTTCACATGAATACCGCATGCAAAAACACGAGAACAAAACTGGATGGTATGTAGTTCAATTATTTGTGAATAATGGATTGCGATCTTGCAAGGACAACCTAGTTAACGAATAACAGTTTATATCGGCTAGCGGTTGCATAAATCTTACGGGACGGTGCTACGGGTTTCTCGGCCCTGTAGGAAAAGAGTAGATACCTTTACGTGGAAACTCACCTTGTTATAATGGATCTCATTACTTTTATCGCTCAGGCATACATCTACCCCAACTCGGAATTACCTCCTTCCGGCACCAGCTTATACCAATCTGCATGTAAAAATTACGGATAGCCACACCTCTTCTCACTTCCCATAAAGTCACCGGTTTTTCTAATTTTTAAAATTAGAATTACCGTAACTTTTATGTATCACGTGTGAAATGAGAGATGCTAGGAACTCCCTAGATACTCCTATTTAAATATAAAGAGACGAGAACGGCATGATACCCCTTTCGTATACTATCATCACATCGTGAAAGTACGATCTTTCGAGTAAAGCAGGGAAGGTCAATTTTTCTAATAGTAAGAATTCCCACTGCATTCTCAAGCGCTGCGTTAAAATCAAGACTAAGACATATAAGGACGATAAAAAGGTTTAGAGGAAGAGGAAGGGTTTGTCTTGTTTTAATTAATACGATTTATGGAATCTGTACCAGATGTAACATTTCGAAAAAGGATTTCTGATTGTCCTCTCTAATGCGATTGAGTACCTACTGAAAAGGATCAAAACTTTCCCAGAATAACGACATTTAAATACGCGCCTTGAGCTATCAACACAAAGCCTTTCGTGATGAGTGAACTTAAGTAGAAATATATTGTTGGGACTTGCAAAGAACAATCGGATCAAGTAATCTCAATTCTAGCCAATACGTATCGTAGTATTGAAGTTAGATTTTTGCGAAAAGTATTTCACGTGTGAAATTTGGTTTACTGCACGGATATACGTTTTCCTATAAGTCAGTATACATATATGTACGCGTAGAAGCGGCAGTACGATTTTCGCTTTACGTCTTACGAGCATTTGAGCAATTTCGCAATCACCGAATAATAAGATTTGCGAATTTAACTGTTTCTCTGACAATTCACAAATTATATTTGTATTTATTTTTTTTTTTGTGCGCGATTGAACGGAGCTTGGATGGTTTGTATCTAGTAGATGCAATATTCTCTACCCCTGGTAAATGGATATATGTATGTATGTATGTATGTTATACGTATATACATAGTATATCTATATACAGGGCAGTGAGTTGCACCGGAGGCCGTAATACATCTGCCAATCCCAGATAGAGTTCCATGCCAATCTCACCCCGCACCCTTAACAGTTTTTGTAGCGGATTTTGCTAATATGAGAAGTGACTGGCTGCGCCATTTCACTCGATATCCTCTTTGATAACAGACATTGCGAAAATCCCATTTTTAGGCTCGACCGGCATATCAAGTATTACAAACCGTATCTACTCCTGCGCACCATCGTGGCAAAGGAAACTGCTTTTTTTTATAACATTTTCCCCGGATCAAAAAATGGGTGAGAAAAAGGTATCCCGAGGAAAAATAGGTTTTTACGTTGCGTCTATTCGCGTATGAATTTAAATTACCTATATAGTATATATAAGATTGATTCGCTTTACGTCGTTCGTATATTTTCACTTGGAGTATAAAGGCAGTTACTCGTGAACCCTGCTGTAAGTATTCTGTAGGTAAATTCTGTTACGTTGGTCTGACACGTAGGGGCGTGAATGAGAGAACGGGGCGGGGGGGAAGAGGAAAATTGTTAATACGAAAAAGCGGATCATGCTGATCGTTCGATGACATAAAGGCCGCGTGATATTTTTTTTTGAAAATAATAGATGGTGGACATAATGACAAATTGGTATGGGCGTGGAATGGTGATTTCTACAGTCAGGGGATGAAAGGGTGCGCCTGCTCAGCTTGACATATCGCGTATCAATTAGGTAACGTTCTAATACGGAAATGCTAGATATTGCGGATAATTTCAGAACTATTGTATATTATAGCAATGCGCGTGTTGCTTAAAATTTTTACATTAATAAAATTGAAATGCTAATGGTGGGAGAGGATTTAGTATTTTTGGTGCTCGTCGCGCTAAAACCGACCAATTTTCATTCTATCGTAAAAACATTATTGTATATCAGCACTTTTAGATGTGCGTTAATGAAATCATTTATTTGGCTTTAATTCAAAATCATCATTAAAATCGCCTCTGTTGCAGTAAAACGAATTCGCGATGTAAATATATATATTTTTAGCCCTTGAAAAATGTTAAATCAATAACAACGATTTGTATTTTCAATCTCCGAAAAAAAGTGTGTTTCGTGCTCCATTTCAGGAGGGATGTATATATTCAAACTTTGTATGATACGGAAGAGTAAATTCGTTTACTCTTTACGTGTCCTTCCTTTTTTTCCTATATCGAATTTCATCCGATATACACACAAGAGGATTCTTTTCCGAAAGAAAAGTGTTACATTTCAATCTGTTTACATACGAAATCCCCAGAATTTTAAGTATCACGTCAACCCCCATAGTCATATATTTCCTAAAAACCATCGTAAGCTCGTTATACAAATCGTTGGTAGAGAAAAATAGTGAAAAATAATGCGAGCAAAAAATCGATACATTCTTCACTAGATATCCTCAACAAAGAAATGTCTTTACCAACAAACTCAAAAAGAAAGAAATTGTCCACAATGTACATTGTAAACTATAGCATTCATTTTACTCGACTTCAGCAACAAATGATACTGGCAGCTCTTAATCATTCAATCCTGTAAGATTTTATCCAATTAGGAGTCATCGCGTTGTGTCGTGCAGGGTTTATCTTTTTGGAACCGTCCACCTATTACGTCATCATTAGTGGTACTATCGAGCTACCTCAGGGCGTAAGGCGTATTTGTCAATTGGTAAATAGTATCTGTACGACCACACGTAAAGTCCGCCCTGCATGTACATAATTTTCGAATGTGAGCGATCGCTCCCGCCTATATCTCATATTCGCGACACAAAGCTCCGGAACTAATTAAATAGGCCGCACTGCGGTGGCAATAACACATTACGTGCATGCCTATCTGCCACGAACGCAGTTTCTACGGGACAGCTGGGTTCGAGTCTTTGTTTGCCAACCAGCATCAGCCAACCGACAGACGACTAGACGACCGTGTCAGCAATCGAGTTATACATATAGCCCTGAATTACGTTCGACTGTAAAATCTCGTTGTCTAGACGAATATCCGTAAAATGCTGACCGAAGTCAATTTGTCGAATGGTAACGTCAATTTTGCAGTATTATTTGGTAATTTCAAAAAGAGTGACCTTGGATCGAGCATTGATTCTAGATATAGGTATACGTATATGCATATATACGTTAAGGCTCGAACGGGACCGAATATTGTTTACATGTCAGTGAGGTCAGCTGCTGTGATCTCTTTGAGAGCAATTCACATTACTGGCAGCCAGTTTTAAGTAATCGATATCTATAGGTCGAGTCTCTACGACTATGTGTTAAATGGTTTTGACCTAATTGAAAGTGCTCGAGTTGTTAAAATAATAGAGGGACAATCTCGAGCTTGCCATTTCATGTGTACAAGAAGACGTGCCACTGCGCTCGTGATACCAAAATTAGTATACTGGTATATCATTGCTGTAATTATATTTGGATGCGGATTGTTTGATCAATACCTTTCCGGGATAGGATTATCACGCGATCATAAGTCTGGCCTGTCGTGGCGATTTGTGATTATTTATCAGTTGAAAGATTGACAAGCAGTTCCGAAAAGAAAATTTTCTTATCGCGGTTGGTGCAATGCCGAAAAATACTTGGGTCAGTTTTAAGTTGGATTTATATCTAGGAGAAAAGTGAAAAAAAGGAAATGAACGCGATAACGACAATGATTTAAAGGGAGAGTTTCCATGAACGCTCTCTTCCACTGTCCCCCTTTATTGTTCACTATCTTCATTTAAAAATGATGAGTCTGCAGGATTTCATCTTGAGACAAACTTTTTATTGACTGCTTGAAGCTTCCTTCTCGATCGTGAATCTTAACGACGAGCGTTGTACTTTCACAAATATATTTTCTCGAAACGTTGTCACTTTGTAACGAGAAACACTTAACGTTCTCACTTCACGTAAAATAGCCAGAAACATTCTCCAATGTGTATTCATCTTGAGGCGCAATTGTAACTTAAATTTTCAAGTTTTCATTTTACATGGAAAATTTGAAAGTCGCGCCACTCCAATGTCTCTCGAATCCTTCCGGAGACTCTTTGGAGTTATTGTACAACAGTCTTTAATCTTTGAGTGCCAGAGCGATAAGACATCTCGTTAAAAGAAAATCACGAACGAACCTCTAGGAGGTTCTCGAGTCATTACCCGAAATTAGAAACGGCAATTAGAAGTGTAAGTGGTCGATTTCTGAAAGTCTAAGCCTTCAATTAACGCGATAAACTTCGTACAAACTTGTCACCGTTGGTAAATGGAAGGGCGTAAATTGAGGGTGACGATCCTCCCTATCTAACGTAGGTTGAATGTGACGCCATAACGATATCTGATGGAAAATAGGTAGGCAGGGTATGGCAGTGCAGGAGGGAGATGGGCTCACAATGATTTTCTAATTCGTATTATTCATACATTTCGTTCATGAATATCTGCAAGTCCTTCAATTTAATGAAGAATCCAAACTCCCTTGTTTGCTATCTATCTATATTACGTAGCGATCAAAAGCATTAAATGCGAATCAGTATACGACTTTTCAGTCTAGGCCATGCATAATCAACACGAAGGTGCACATAAAAAGTATGCCGTATACTAGGTAGTATTATGTTCCCTTAACAATTGGCACTTGATCACGTGTAAAAAGGGACAAAGAAATGAAGAGAAATAAGAAATGTCAAAATACATACCTATGTGGAGTATCCACATTGATTTCAGTAGAGGATATAGAAGTTTCTATGCGTAACATAATAAATATGCATTTGCCTATAACAAAGTGGCATGCGTTGCTTTGTATCTGACTTCAACCATGCTTTACGCTTTGACGAACCCACAAGTGAAAGTACGTATTAATATACAGCGATCGGTATGCACAGACGCAGATGCACTATTGACAAATGCAATCGCGACCACGTATTTATACAATTGCATACGAGCATCTATTACGTATCTTCAGGAGGAAACTTAAGGGGGCATAACAAAACGATAGTCCTTTGTTCGAAAACTAACTGGAAAGGTGCAGCTATGTAATAAAGTTCCTACATTCCGACTAGTCTCTCTGTCTCTTTCTTTCTCTCTCTCTCTCTCTCTCCCCACTCCTCATGCTTACAACGACAAATGTCTTGGAATTAACGTAAAATACAATATATCACTGTAACCCTCACCGCGTATATTCCTTCTACAGATGTATCCATTACTCTCTCAGAAGATTCCTTTTCCAGTTTTCCCGTCTGTGAAGCCAAGTATAGTTCATCGACCACAGTACAATCAAAATGTCCTGAAGAGCCTCCTGCTATGGCATTTCATAATTCCCTGCGCGATTCCACTTGACGGAACTACCCTTAATTTAGATATTTTCGAGTCGATAAATTTGTGCAATTACCCGACTGCGATATATATGTAACTTGGTTACTCTTCCGTTAGCCTACAGTCAAAGCACTTCATCGCCGATACACATGAGTATGTAGTTACTGGAAATAAGATAAGACGTCTGGGAATCAAGCGTCAGGACGTTGTTTTCCTACAGTAACTATATTAGAATGTGTCTATTCGATGTAAGGGATGGATTCTCGAATCGAATCACGTGAAACGTGACGGTTGGATATTGGCAGGAGTCGAGACTCTTCCATTAAGTAATGCACGTTGGATGCCTATAGAAAGCGTAGTGAGAAAACTCGAGAACCTGCGAAGTGACTCTGCTCAAGTAATTACCAATAATGGACAATTACTGCGAATTACCTATAACAAGAGTACTTCTTCCTTGGCGTACTATCATCGACTTTCACTCTGTTTCTTAAACTTTCTTACGTTTGTTCTAATACTCTCACGCTCGGGAACACACCCTTAGACTCTTATGTGTATAGCACGCGTTTTGCTCATCTATCAGCAAAGTTTTTTAAATGCCAAATCGAAATTGCACCCTATACTAATTAGATTTATACCGTAAATGGTACCGTTGGATACTCTATTTCATGAAAGGATCACTGATAATCAGATGTAACAGCACACTTTTTCTAATCTTCTAAGCGCTGTGTTTACGAAGTGTCGTAACCTATATCACACGGTAAAAGAAAAGCAGGTCGTTCCGACGTGTGAATGGCACATAAAATCACCTCGGTCCTCGAATAAACGAAAGGTATTATAGGTAGTCGTACAGTGGAAAACCACCATCTTCGTGGTAGTACATTTATTCATGAGCTTGTCTGGTCTCTCGTATAAGCTTCACGTTCATACACGACGGACTATCTCCAGAAAGAAGTTGGATGCCGTACGAGTAGGTTATGAAAAATAACAAATGTTTACGAGAAAAAGATTTATCTTTTTGACGACTTACTGACTAAAAGAATTGTCAACTTCCTTATGGTGTAATTGACTACAGAAGAATTTTGTTTTTTTTCGTGAAATCTTATGGTACCTATACCTTATATACCTGAAAACTCGCACGTTTTAAGATTTGCCAAAAGTTGAAGTCCATTACGGTAACTTATAGGCGATGCCGTCAGGTCGGGCCCATCGTTATACCGTTGGAAAAGTAGAGCTGTTTGAATAATTTACTATGCAAAATGCTGTGACTGGATTACATTTAAATAATTGAGGCATCGAGGCTCGCTGGCTGCTTCGAATTGCTCTTATACTATGTGCAGTTTCCATTTGCTACATTCTTCTATCCAATGTGTATCGGAACGTTCGAAGTATATTGGAATCTTTTATAATCAATGCAGCACCTATCGATTTCTTCTCTTGAATTCTAGGAGGATGATATATATAGTATTGAAATTTCCGGTGCCTTGTTGTTTACGTGGATTAATGAAATATCTATCACAGAATCGAATTATATAATAAGCAGTTGTTACTATGCAATGCGTGTCACGCAATTAATACTGACTCGAGCTTAAGGGCTCGTTCACATTGCGTTGTGTATTCCTATATAACCTTGTTACTAGCGCTAATATGCAACGTTAATGAACCTTTGTGGCTATTACGGTATAGCTTCAACTGTCAAAGCCACTCAAGACACAGTCTGCTTTCACCCCCTTGAATACAATTTCAGTTGGTACCCCTGCTGCTGCAGGTCAAGAACAGCTTCTCACAGTCTGACTGGATATTAGAGTTTGCTACTTGAATATACATACATATGGCTGCACGTACGCTTCGTATATTCTCCCTGACATCCTTACGTGAAGTTTTGAAAGCGTTTCGGATGTGAAATATAACGTAACGCGTGGAATAAAAATTATGAAAAACAAACGAATGTGCAATACTCGCATT
The DNA here is from genome assembly GCA_031001745.1 of Hartigia nigra. Classification (NCBI taxonomy): domain Eukaryota; kingdom Metazoa; phylum Arthropoda; class Insecta; order Hymenoptera; family Cephidae; genus Hartigia; species Hartigia nigra. The sequence goes on along the minus strand of JARPRG010000343.1, from coordinate 69,295 downwards.
ATGAAGATTGTGGAGCAGCAGAAATTATTTTGCGAATTTTCAATATAGCGAATGTATGGATTCCGTGGTTAAACCTCTCTCTCTCTCTCTCTGCAAGCCTGGACTAATTCTGCGGTAACGTTCGAGCGTGAAGGTAATATGTTATAGTTTTTTTTTTTTTAATTTCTACTTGCAATCAATCTAAAATTTGAATTCCATCATGTTTCCGGAAACCACTAGCTATTTTAACGAAAATATAGATAACGCATGCATGTAGTAACAAAATTATTTATACCGCGTGATTCTGCTGCCTTTAAAATAAATCTCTTTATACAATATTTCAGTTATGTTATTCAGATTATATTTTGCGGTGCATTCATTTCTATTAAAAAATTCAATTTCGTGACTTTATAAAGTCATACCTCTTACGCGTACAGTAACATTCCAAATATGGTATCCGATCGATTACATACCAACCAAGTGTATGTCTAGTTACGAACTCAAATTGTATTCTGCAGTAAACGCGTAAAAATGCCCACAGGTGTGGCAGAGTACAGGATTCGACAGAAGTTTCTGAAATACAGCGAGGCTTTCACTGTTGTTTTTCAGTAGCCAATCCCCGTAATGGCGAAGCCAGCGTAGCGTACCATAATGTCGGCTTAATTAATCCAGCCGTTTGCGCCGACGTCCACGTATTGGCCTAGTGCTTTATACTTCTCCTTCAACCCTCTAGTTCTCTGCTACCATTACCTATATCCTTCCTACTTCTGGCAGTTACCAGGGCTGTATTATGAAGAGACACTAACGAGCAACCAGTCCAGTAGCGATTAGATTAAATACCTAAACGACCATTACTCTCTGATTTTATCTGCCATTAATGATCCAACGAAAGAAGACACTTCTAGTTCCTGTCACTATTAATGATCTCAAACGTACAGAACTATACTTGCTCTCGTCCACCGATAGATATAACGCGTGATTTGCAAACGAGAATCTTCTGGCGAAACTATCCTGTTCGAATCAGCGGGATGCAATCATATGTACCAATTTGATACCGTCCCTATCATTAATGAGGTGTTTCACTGAAATTCCAGGAATTCTTTGTTATTCTAACAAAACTGACTCGTATGGTCCATCAATAAAATTCAATATATTGCTAAGTGAGTATTTTCCAATTCCAAATACTCTATCTACCAATAAAATGTTCATATGGATATAGAATGGATATACAAATATATTTTGTAATTTTATGTATGAAGATTGCTATTGTATGATGTTTTTTCCTGAACATTTTCTAATTACTGTGTATAAACCATTAGACTGGGTAACCAGTCGGCCTATCTCGTGAAATTATTCAATTAGCTCAGGAGCTCCTAGTAATAATCTGTCTCCGAAAAGGCAGTTGGGGTACGTGTCATAGCTTTTACGCATAAAAAATGAGCTGTCGTCGTTAATCTTGGAAATGGGGTAATACCTGCTATATTAAACAACTAAGGGACAACAATTTCACGACCTTATCACAGGCTTGTATACCAAATAAGACCGAAAATTAGTACTCAACGTTTTTTTTTTATTATCCAACAATCTACCTCTTCTACTTTTTTCGTCAATAACATACACCAGTCTGTTTTTTAGATTGCTCTAAATATACTAAAGATCTATCAGGCGATGCAACACTGCCGAAGGTCAAACAAACAAATACGTAAATTAACGTATTAACGTCAGCAATGTTCATTTGAAGAGATTCAATTGCCATAAGTTGTAAAAAAAATACGAAATTTTTTCTTTGAAATTATCCAAAATATGTTATTTATTGTCAATGTAAATACTGCCAATTCATTACGTCTATTGAATATAAGACAAAAGTTCAAGTACGAGATAAAATAGCGAAAGATTATTTGACAAAATTAAAATTGTTTTGCCTCGTGCTTCGTTGAGTCTGTTGACTTTCAGGGTAAATGGAAGAAAAATGTTGAAAAAAAAAAGCAAAGAACAAACTACAATTTAAGCTCGTCCATACAGCTAGGACAGTTTCATCCAGCTTGCCTCCTATAGTGACAATAAATTTTCCAACTGTTTAAAAATTGCTAGCTCGCGCCAGTATACGGAGAAGGTACATAGGCTATTTAAACGAAGCATTCGTATTGACAATGCAATAAAAAAAAACAGGACATACAATAGACAGATCCATTCGGATACCACGAGTAAAAAATCTTAAACCCTTACGACGTATCGATTACTTTGACTAACTTTTATTTCCTTTCTTTTTTCTCAAACAAGAAGGGTACGGACATTATATATAATTTATTGCAGCATATAATACAATATGGCGGTATATCGCAAAAGAAAATTGGAACGATGTCGATGTCTGGGGAACGAAAGAAGAATTAACGATCTTAACATGAGTAGGTATGACGTCCTTCCTAACGGTACTTTTACGCCCTTTTCATAGCATCGTACTTCCATAATCATAAACAAACTCGCGTCAGGCTCGACTCGCGTGTTGTAGCCGGTGGGAAGTATAAACAATATTGAATAGCAAATGAATGACATTATGTAAGGTAGGTATTTTTATTACATCGCTAAAAGTGCTGCTTCCCAGCGATGTTACTATGCGATTCTAAGAAAAAAGAGGAACGACAGGTCTGCCATATAAGTGCGGTCGGCCGAACGATGGGGAAACAATAAAATCGTGTATATCGAAACCGTTCATGGTTTACGAATAGCAAGTAGGGAAACTTCACATACAATATCGTTTATAACCTTTGCGCAATTTCGTTTTATTCCGCACCTTTATCATGTCTATCATACCTCGCACGTCGAGCCTTTCAATTGAAACGAAATTCAAACCTCACGGAAATACATCTGGCAAATAATTTATATCCTTCAACAAAACAATCTCTCGTCTATTAGGTCCGTAACCGTTCGGCTAATTAGAATCATTTATCAAGGTTAGGAATGGCGAGGAGTAATTTGTTTGGGGATGGATGAGAATCGAATGGTATCCTGGCCAAATGGGGAACAAGAGGTGGATGTGCGTATTTCGGTATAAATCCTTCGGCAAATCGACTCAACTGACCCACCCATTCTTAAACGGTTGAGTCCTATATAGGTAAGATGTAAGCATTATATCCTCCAAGGGATGAAAGGGCTACAGGAGGAGATAGAAGTTCCTCTTTAATCCAAGAGCCAGGATCCCTCACTTGCTGCCTGCCTCTACTGCTCCGTCTCTTTCCACTTCAGTCCCCATCTTGCCAAAATTACTTCGTGAGTTTCGACATAATTCAGGAAGAAGATATGCGCCTCGCGACCCCTTGACATCGTGGAATCACTTTGATTACGACAAACCACTGGTCGCATGGTCTATCCTCACTTCACTGTAACTGTTATCTACAGCGTAATCAGGTTCTAAGATAAACGGGCTAATGGGGATTAGTATTTTGAGGTATATAACTTCTATTACGTAAATAAGGGCAAAAGCGCTTTCCACAAATACAGAGAGAGAGAGAGAGAGAAAGAGTTTTCTTGGAGTACTTAAACTACATTACGTTTCACTCTTTTACGCAAACGAGAGTGAAAGGGTGCTTAGGTATACATATACCTATTACATGTATACAGTGTATACCTTCACTCGGTATACTGATCCTTATACAATAATCCTGGCATTCTAACATATGTAAACAGCCATTTGCATACCAAAAGAAACCACGGAAAATATGCTTCATGTACAAGCACACAATGTTCTAAGTCGACCATACTATTCATACAACTGCACAGGAGTTCAGTAATAAATCCAATATTCCGAAGGTTCTCTGTATATCCCGCTCTATAAGCGATAGAAACTTTAAGTTGTGGCGCGTCACAATGTGAAGTCGTTACTTCGACTGAACTCGTGGCATAAATGCTTCCACAACGTACGCAAACTTCTCAACTACAGAGATTGCCGAGGATGCACAGCTACACGGAGATCCTATACGGTGCGAAGGAATGCGAAGAGACAGTTAATAATTTTCGGGCACACATCTTCCTAAGGTACGCTGTCGCTATAGATGGTTATTTCTTGCTGGTTGGGTTACATCGTACGAACTCAAGGGGCTAACAGTGGTGCCAGCAACTATGCCTGCACTTTGCGAAGCGTATATTTAGAGAGCAACGGGATCACGGGACGCTATTAATTATTGCGAGGGACACGTTCTCATAATTAAGAAGGTATATTGTCGGAGTGAGTCGCGTGCAATGTAGTATCGTCGGCTATAAGACAGGAACTTGGAATTTAGGGTCCTTGATGGTGAGAACCTTAGGAAACCCTTGGAAGCTCTTGTAAGACTGAATTTACGAGGCGGCGAGCCCCAAATCCGAAGTCTTTAACTTCTTCGTTCAAGAAACGCAATATTTTTGTTTGATACGCAGTGTCTCTGCTGAATTCAGATGCTTAAATCGAGCAAACAAGCCAGAACCCCGCAAACGCTCGAGCACATTACTATTGTTTCTCTAACGAAATTCGCATGTCTCTTGAGCATTAGGTGAACTTATATGTTATAAATGAGCCAATAACCCATAAAATACAGTACCTCCAAGCATTGTATTAACTACAGTTATACTAACGTTAAGTATTTAATCTCAGAATTAAATTACGTACAAGAAGAAGACTTGCTTGTTATCAGTATTTAATCTTCTTACGCGTTGAATGACGGTCTTGAAACTTGTAATGTACGCGACCCTCGTTATATCAGCTTTATATTATAAGATACCATCAAGGTCCGCCATTCTTCGTGTTATGGATGATAGTCATTGGTATCGCTTGATACCTTCTACGTTAAAATTCATTGATGAACTTCGTTCATTCTAATTTCTGATTTATTCGACCGGCTTTAGGAACTTTATTCTAATCTAAAAATTCAGCTCTCAGGGGCGTCAATTGCAAACGCGCATCCTCGTAAATCTAGCTTACGTGGAACTGCAATGGACATTTAAACTATTAGGGAAACCTCTAACGGAACCAGGTTTTATGGCCTCCTTCTAGCAATGTGGCGTCAATTAATCATGCTAGATAACTAATTTTACCACTCGCTTCTGTGTTCTCAATGTCGACGTCTCCTACGTATGGTGTCGTTAACCACCTTCAGTCAGCTTTCCGTCCTGCATAAATCTAGCGTTCCATATTTTATTATATTTTAAAGTCATACATTCACTGACGGTCCAATTGGTATGATTGTAGGTAATTTAATCATCTTTTTCTCCACAACGTGGTAACAACGTTAAGTTATTAAAATGACGTACTCACGTAAAGGAGTTCATATCAAAATTTATCTCCTTCACGCAGCAAGTCTTCTGGATTAAAAAGTTACGGTATAGAAAGTAAACAAAACGTACAGCTCTCGTTAACTATATGAGTAAGAAAATCTGCATCTAATGGCTTGTAAAATGTCTGTTGAACTTCAGCAAATAATGAGTCTACTCACCGTCCCGCCGTCTTTTTTTTCTCTTCCTATTCAGTTTCAGCACTGTTTAACTCTATTAAATGATTACATCTCGAGTTCAGCCTACGAAGCTTACGACCACCTTATCCGCTTTTTTCATACTCATCCCATATTATCCCTACAGCTCCTGCCAACTCGACTTAAATTTAGTTCTTTCTGAAAGCTTACTGTACTATATTGTGTACTACGTATATCATACATGTATAGGAAAACCGTTATTAACAAGTAATTTTTATTGATTTTTATACGTGTCATATTTGTCCTATCATTAAACGAATAAAAACACAACCAATCAAAGAAATTAGGTAAAAGTTTGGAGAAAATATAAATTTCAAAATACATATCCCTAAATAAGAAATGATGACTAATCAATTTGATTCTCAACTTTAATGAGCACTGTGTACCCAAACGCAGCAATATTGCATGTTGCAAAAACATGATTTATGTCGACCCAAACATGATCCAGTCATTAAATATTTTCCACATCTCTCCACGAAATTTCATTTAATTTTACGCAATACAATTCAATTATAGTATCGATATAACTAAGCTAAGTATGTGTGTTTAAACATGGAGCACCGGGATGGGGACCTTCCCACAAGCTGAGGCCTCAAGATCATTTATTGATCGTATTTATAAAGCTGTACAAACGCGGGAGAGGATGACTTGACTGCAGCTTCGAACAGGATCTAAGCGGGGTTGCACCGATGCCGGGTCACGGCGTCTAGATACCGTGCAAGTTGACAGACAGAGATACCTTGCACGTCGCTAAGAGAGGGGTTGCTGAAGCGGTCGCGATACCGTGCAATCGGAACCGAGAGACTGCACGTCTTGAAAGATCCCTAAGAATTCATGCAGCCAGAGCGAAATTGGTTTAAACGTGTCGAGATACCGTGCAAGTCAATTGGTTGGGAGATACCTTGCACGTCGACGAGTACTAGCGATCAGCGAATG
>JARPRG010000343.1:21533-62782 GCA_031001745.1 Hartigia nigra | reverse complement strand
ACCAGATTTAAAGACGGCGCGTCCGCCGCCCAATCCTCCCTGTCCCCTTTCATCCAACAGTATGGAACAACGTTATGCTGATTCAATGTCTAAATGAATAAATAGACTTTTGTTTTTATTCTACAATAAAGCGATATTGATATGAGCACTCCATTCGTCTTCTCCAGATCAAACAAAACGAAGCTCTTTCATAATATGAATTTTAGTCCAGATGGAGCTGGTTCGTTATTTCGTATTCTTTTTCAACGATAATTCGATAGTGTGTCGAGTTGCCGCTAGGTGTAGCTGAACCTATGGTGTACAGATCACGCGATTCAACGCGTTGGCCAGTCCGCTTATATTGTTCCCATAAATCTGACAACACACTCCGGCATTAACCTCGCGACTGCCGTTTATACGTCCGACATAAACCAACCTCATGTCCGATAAAACGTTACTGTGCTTTCATATAGCGTAGATATTATTTATCACGCTTTAATAAACCGCCATTGGGTGGCCTATCGGTTAGCTTGCTTTCGCCACGAACAAATGACGAGACGTATCGCCGGTTGCATGGCATGTAGCTCGATTTATACGTAAATTCATATGCATTGTATGCACATTTTGCATCGAAGAATAACAAGAACGTATGACTATGCTTACGGTCGTAAGATTGAAATTGTGTGATTGGAAACAGGTGCCCTTTTTTATTGACAAGTGTATTATCTCATTATTTGATTTTAATGGAAGCGTAAAACATCGTTTGAATAATAATCGTTAGCACTACGAGTGAACAGAGCGTCAGAATTATTCGTTATTTGTGTGAAAATAAGTACGGACAATTTTTGCAATTCAACGCACCGTGCTTTACAGTTGTAGTCTACATGGGCATTACAATACAAAAGGCGTAACTTTTGCAGAAAATGTATTTCTTTGCACCATGTAAAGTCTCCTATTTCGTTTCAAGGTATATACATACGTGCAAACGTGAGGATATCATTCTGCGGCTTTATTCTGTCACTCTATAAATAACTTCAGCAGAATACAAAAAGTATTCAGCTTCATGGGACTCAATACCTCGTCTCTGCTAATGCACTTGTCACTTAATGGAATTTCTGAAAATTTAATGTAATATTAATACGTAAAATGGATCGCCTTTTGTCGGACAAGTTGATGTACATCATCATTTATTATCTGCATTCTTTGAATGTCCCTGTATAATGGAGTGGTTATAGCGAACGCCTACACCACATCGAGCCTCAAAACTTTTAAGTGCTTGTGCGTTTATCAAAAATATTCTAATCGAATAAACGTTCCTCATACTTTACATGCTATATTTGTGTTACAGAGTCACGACAGCTGGCAAGGTCACGACAGCGACCAGGTAAGCACTGTCAACACTAGATGAACAGTTTTAAATAGTAAATTGAGTTTATGATTTTGAGTTTGCTGTGTTCGTGTAATTGTTTGTTGATTTTACGGACAGTTGCACGTGTGTCACGTTGTGCAATACTGGTTTCTAATTCTCCTCTTTCCATAGTTCAGGGTTAGATTGACCCAACAATCCTCTCTGTTCCGAATTCCTATATTATTTCACAAGTGTTCCTATACACAATTACGTACAAATATTGAAATCGACATAAATTAGTCGATACCAACAGTAACCCTAATAGAAATCATTGAAGTTATAACTTCCTTTAAAAAATAATTGTTCCTGTCTCTACTTCGTAACCTCTAGAATATAGCGAATAACGTTCTCTGTTTCCTGCCTTACGTTACTCCGATTCAAGTATAATTTGCTTGTTCTCTTATCATTTATTGCACTCGGGTAATTGAACTCAAAAGATAATCGTATATGCCAACCCATGGAACAGATACTCACGTGGCTGTTATAAACCGATTTTCTAAATGTAGGGGCGTGAGGAATCTAAAGATATATGTATATAGTGTATATACGAGGAGCGAGAATTGGAAAGATGGAAGCGGGTGGAAAGCAGGAGAAGCAATTTACATGACAGTGATGCATGCGATCCGCTCTTACCATCTGGTTACGCGGTTACAGAGACTTAAGCTTCCTGTTATTACCAGACTTGCGGTTTAATGACGTTATGGTTATTCCCACCTAAACTATCGAGCCCTTCATTAAGCACTTAGTTAACGCGATAGAGAATATTCGGAATGCAAAAATATTTGTCCAAACCACATATTATATTCGCATATGGGAACTTCGATAATTTATCATCTTGTGTATAAAAATCAACTATTTTCATTATCATTTTTGTACATTAGTCTGATGAAGTTTCTCAATACGGAAATGATAAATATATTTATTGGATCATCCAGCAGTAATATAGTATTGGGTCAAAATATCCGGCTTTTCTTTCTATGAGATATTCCTTCGATTATGCAAAAATGGCGGTTATCGCGGGCGTTCTCGAGTTCTCGACGTCTACGAGTTAGCACTTGAACGCTCCAGCAATCAATCTTACCTTATCGTCTTGATCCCCGAACGTTTCGCGGGAGTTGATGGGGACTAAGGGAATGGGCCCTACGTACAACGGACCTGCACCAGCTCTGACAGCCACTTGATAATCCAGTAGAGGTGAGAGCGGGCGAGCAAGGCGTACTTAACAATAGGGGGTGGTTGAATGAGATTTAGTGTGGCGCCTAATCGGGTTTACCTCCACCTTGGGAGCTGTCCCAAGCTGATATGCCGATACGGAAGGTCTGAGAGAGGTAGGCGAGCTTCTAGGCGAGAACACGTACCATGAATTTAAAAGCTCCATTAAATGATGCTTGGTATCGGCTGGAAGCCAGACTTCGATTTCTTCGAAGACGTCCTAAGCAAAATCTCATCGTTTTCAATTCAATTTAGCTATAGTCGGCTCGACTCTTTGCCAACTTCGATCTGCTGTCGAGGAGGCCTCCTCCCTCGATAAGATGAAATCGTTCTCAAAACCTCACCGCAGGGGCTTTCTAATAATCTTGCGAAAAGGGACTGCTCTGGCATGGACTGTATACACTTTCGAAGCATTCAATCACGTTAGAAAATCTTACGATTACGAGAAATTCAGGAACCTTTGTGAGACAGCCTACTGAAATGCATTTGACAGGACATTCAAGTATGATGCAATTGATTTATTTATTAGTCCTTCACATATCATCAGACTGGGGTAAAGATTGGTTGTAACATATTAAAATGTAGAATGCGGAATGAGATTAAAATGTAAATCACTTATAAAGGCTTAAAAGTAGTTTTTAGAAATTCATGCTTCCTTGACTACGGATATACGAAATGGTTACTTAGTGCAGGAGAGGGTTAGTTTTTGGCCGAATTACATTTATTTCTACTAAGAGCAGTTTTGAGGTCTGTATATCTATAGCTCTTGTACCCTGCATTACATAAATGAACTCGACTCTCTTTCCTCTACTGAACGCGACTTCATTTTCTAATTTAATATAGTACAACAAGTACACCGATACAACGGTTCTACTTACTCTTTAACGTTACTTGTTTACAACAATGAAATTTAATTTAGAAACAAGTGCATTATACTTTTACGTATATAGTAATCTTCAGCAAAAAACTTAAGAAACTTGTTAAGACTATAGTACGCGACTCGAATAAATGTCTAGTCAATTTGAGATCAGGACCCGTGACGTATTTAATCAATTATGCTATTGACTGGGACTTTAAACAAAATGTTCTGTAAGTCAATAACAGGTTGATTTTATATATAAAAAAAAAAAATAATTTATCCGACAACAAGGCATTTTGTTCCATTTTTATTATAAAGAATAATATCGGAGAATTATACGATAGGAAATTATAATATTACGAATATTCCCAACTAAATTACTTTGCTCTTCACGGTGGAAAAGAAAAATTTATCTGAATTAAGAAGAATTCAATCGCCCTCCCTGAAAAGCTGTACGAATATCGGATGAAAAAATGATACTTAAGTATTCAAGTGGAAATAAAACATTTGCCTTAACGATAACCCTATTGTAAAGGGGACCATCAGAACAAGAAACAGGAAGATGAATTTCTGTGTACCGTGTAACTTGAGTTGCCTATCACGGTGGAACTTGGATCTTTATATGCGGTATACGTTCGTAAACGTTGTTACCTTGTAAAAGGGATGTGTGATCTTCCGCACTGGAAAATCTTGCACCTCGTGAAATAGCTCATGTCGCAAATGGGAATGAGACAGTACAGTACATTTTATGTTCTTGATATAAAGTTAGACTTATGTGTTTCATACGTCAAAGCTGAGGACAATATATGGCTCGTGAGATGTCTGTTTCTTAGTGGATTGTATACTAGCATTTTTGCGTGATATATGAAATTTTCGGATTAGCCATACCGTTAACGCGTAATATATAACTAAGCTTCTTGGTGGCCTTTCACCCTTTCTAAACTTCTTAGCTACTCCTAAGACCTTATACCCCTAACGCCTACAGTGACTCTCGCAAATAAAGAGCCTACGTCCTTATTATGAGATATTAAACATGAACTCGGTAGATGAGTTGGAATTTTTGTTTCTTTTCTTATTTATTAGGCGGGCATGGAGTTCGAGGACTTTTAAGGGAGCGTATGTCTACCTACGAGCATCATGCGTCATTTACCATCATCTATCCAGCACGTATCTCCTATACTAATCATTCCATTTTATTTTACCGATTATTTTTGTTTGGCAATAAAATTTGTATTATCTTTTTATGGTTTGGGTGTTTAGTTTTTTTTGTTTTACTATGCCGTAACCAGTATATCCTTTCCTGTATATTCCTCTTATTTATATTTTAGATTAGAAAATCACTAATGTACATTTAACAAAAGTAGTAACGTTTGTACAAAATGTCTCTACGGAATAAGAGAGTTGTGAATTTGTGTAGATGTTATAAAGTAGTACAGGTTATCTAACTATATTGCAGCAGAACTTTTCTATATGATCTTCAGCGATTATTATTACAATATTCTATTTCGAATATTTTTATTAAACTGTCAGAAAAAATAATATTGAGAATATCCAAGATTTATTTAATTATACAAAAGTCGATGCTTTTATTCTCTTTCAATTTATTAATTTCTAGTGAGTCCTTCACTGGCAATAGGATATATTCATTGAATAAAATATCACGATACTTGAACATTTCTGTTTTATCGGCCGTCGACTACACGAGAGACTATAGGTCACTTGAAGCAATAGATGTCACTCGTGTCGCATATTTTAAATAACGGCCAATATACCCACGTCCCGACCATTCCCAATACGTTCTAACGCTTTTTGTGAGAATCCGAGACTCTCTACACAATAATTTCGCAAATAATTTAGCGTAACGTCATCGCAATTAATTTCTCCGCCATTCCAAACGTCAGTCAAAACTACAGCATGGCCGAATATAGGCGATCTTTCAAAATAAAATAGGTGCCCAGCAACATGATCTATCGAGGCACGTAAATTGTAGTCATGTTGAGCACTATTGTCCTGCTTATGCGTTACCTGAGGGACTGTGCACACGACGTGGACGTTATTCACTAAGGAAATTGCCTTCCTGCAAGTTCTAAGGGTTCATTTAAGTTTCCGGGTCATGGGTTTGAGCGTTAATGGCGGCACGCGACTACGTTCGACCCTTTCTCTTCAGTGTTCATTTTCGAGCAAATATTCACGTTCAGAAAGGGGAGTCAGACTCCTTTTGATTTCAAACCGTAAATACCTAAGCAGAATACTCTCTCATATTGAGTTATATAATAAATTCCCCGCAGTTCTTATGACCTAAAATATATTAAAACCATTACCTTAAATACGATGAATGTAAACTCCAAATTATGTGTCAGACTACAACTTTCGTAATATTCATATATGAGTGTTTCGACATACTCCTATATACATCATGATCTGACTTCAAAGATTCAGAACCTTGAATAAAGGTTCAAAACCGGCTAGGAAACGACAGTCGAGCGCGGCCGAATATTTTCAGACGGATAGTAAGTCGTGATCGGACTAACTCATGAGCGTGCCGTGATCGTGCACGTTCGTGAATTTCCGTCAGTTCTCGGCTCCGTGCGTGCAGCGTTATGCCGGTACATCGGTCGCTAATGGTGACGTCGCAAGACTTCGCTCCGTCATTCGCATACCTCTGAATATCGTGCGTTGCCTCGTCGACTAAGTACAGGCCAATATGCGGTGCTGTTCGTGAAATTCGTGAAACACGGCTACGGAGGATTTTCGTGCCGTGGGAAAGCGTGCCAGAGTCGACCACGCTCCCGTTATCTCACCGGTGAGGAAGCCGTGACTCTAGAAACTCGTCGCCGCCGTCTAAACTCCGGTGTAGCAGAGGCGCGTCGCTCGAGCATCAGGCAAGAGCGGGATAGATGTACAACCTGTTTACGAGTAAGACACGCTATCGAAAATTCGTAGTTTGACAGTGCTTATTATTGTGACAAAAGCTGTTTCGATAAGTCTCCATGATTTGACTTCTGTGTAAGGAGATACGGCTGATGCTGCAGTGCTATAGTGAAATATATGAACAACCTGTTTATAGTGCTGTGGACATTTGGGTATGCGGCTTTAGGACCGCTTGACACTGGATAACAACGTACTCCAACCAGTTTGGATGAAAAAAAGAGAAGGATTATTGTGATGCCGTGGAATGTTTTCTGCTCAGTGAAGTGCTCATCATAGGATAGGATTATTAATATAAGAATACCGACCGGCTGTTTATCTATTTCGTATAATATAGTAGTACGCAGTGTTCTACCACACTAAGGTTAGTTTTATACTAAATTTAAAGAGGGAAAGCAGAGAATCTGATTGCGCAAAGGAATTTAGAGTCGTCGGACAGGGATGTCCCATGTGTACTGTATGAAGGATAGTAAGAGACGGATAGACAACCTGTTCGAACCATAGGTTAGAAGACACCCAAGCTTAGTTACTAGGAAACCAGGATCATAAGCCGTCAATGATTTGATTATCATCATTGTAGAATTATACCTAGAGATAGAATAGTGATTGAGGTTAATGGAAAAAAAAACGTCCACCCATGCACAGAATTCACGAGAAAGTTGCGTATAGTCCGTTCATGATAACACATAAAGAAGCCTTTTACATAAATTGCCATGAGAAGATATTTCTCTTTCGAATCTATTTGGGTATGCAGGTACTTTAGTTTTCAAATTTAATTTTCACTTAAGGAACGATTGAAAAATAATTATAACAATTACCAGTGGTATAGTTTTCTCATCATATAAAATTCAACGTGTATAGATGATATACAGGGTGCATAAAAATGTAGAGTTTATATAAATTGCGATCTGGCCCTGAGTCACGCTGACTGAGTCGATCTACACATTTCTCTTCTCTCTCGTTATATTTCCTCTATATACGTATACTGTCAGTTTTCGTACAGTAACCGTGGGAGTAACAAACACCCACCTGCATCTATTGTAGGGACTTAGGGTCCGCTACGTGTTACGATACTATCGTTATTCCTTGTGTATTCGTGAGCGAGCCAAAGCCAAGTAGTAACGTTCTGTAAAATACAATGTCTTTCATATTGGCATCACAACGGTATAGTGCCTCCACGCTTTCTTCATTATAATCTCTTTGATCTAGTTTTATTTTAATCATTATCAACCAATTGTCGTGACCCTTCAAATAATGTTAGTCTGTCATTCAGAGTCCTTGCGTGCGCGTTCGCTTATTATTCAAAAAGTTCGAATTTAAATTTGTTTAGAATTCATTTAATCGTGACACGCCCGTCTTGGCAGTTTCCATCGAAGCTGCTCAATTATATTTGAAAGTTTTAAAACCTTCGTGTTTTCATTCGTTTCAGTGCCTTATAAAGTATAGTGAACGATCATTGATAAATATTATCGTGCCTGGGACTTTACGTGCCTTATATCCCAAATTTATCGCGTCATTTGTTGAAATAGTGTGATACGTGTTGTAATAAAAGAAATTGTGAATCCTTGTTAAGCATAATGTGTGTACGCTCCAGCTGATTACGAGCGTCTGGATTATTTGGATTAATCGCTTTGGGAATCTCGGGGGATACAGAGAAAAATCAGGAGATGACCACGCGAAGGAAGAAGAAGTCGCAGGACGGGTTCCTGAAGAAAGTTTCGAGTCTGTTCAATCTCGACACGGTGAGTCACGGTTTCACGTCTAACCTTTTACCTTGGTTTCCAGTTTGTTTCAATCGGTATAATCGATCTAGGTCAGACGCTACTATATATACACATAGGTACGTATGTTTAGGTTACGGGGAATTTCATAGCGTTTCTTTAGCTAACCGTTACGTCACCATGATATTATTCTATGGACATTCTTGTCAATCTACCAAGAATGAGATTCTCGTGGGTCGATGCACTTGGAGAAGAAGCAGGTATATTGCACTTGCATTGAAATTTCAACTGTATAATCATCGAACTGTAGAAGAGAATATAATGCTAAGAAAATCTTAACCCAAGACTTCGTTTCCTTTCAAGATTCCCAACATTACAATCGTTATATTCTGATTTCCTAGTATACTTAAAGAAATTCACGCAACGAACAATACGTCCCTCATTAGTATTAGAACATCCGTTTTCACCATTCCTGTGTTTCTTAGTCGTCCAGGTGTATTTTAATTACACAATAAAGTGCTCTACCCTACTAGTATAACAGGGTGTATTATACTACCTTTCATAACGTGATATCCCGTCTCTATATTCTAATGCAATTGAACGAACTTGATGCGGCTGAAAGACATTACTGTGTCATTTCTCTGAGAAGGTGGTATTCGAGATAAATTCCTATAGCAAATGGTAAATCGCCGAATAACGGTAATAATTGGTTTCTGGTATAAACAGTTGTTTCAACTGCATTGCCTCTAGTATCGATAAAATAGAGTGATGCACAAGCGTTTCCTTAGAGACTTGTATTGTTCCAGTCGAAAACTGCGAATGAAATAAATATTTCATGTATTAATTCATTACCTTAGCACGTGTGTCATTCAGTGGCGTTACTGTTAAGTAATAACTAAGATGATACATTGTGATAAGACTAGTGACGGACAATCTTTTAAGATTAAATTAGTTTTATACAAGTATTGTTAATCTTTTTTCGATTTTGAATATCAATGATAAATAAAAACTTCAATGTAGTGTAGCAATTGTATGTCTTTTTCGTAATCGTACAACACGATGTAGCCTACGACTATGAGAATAGTTGATTATCAGAAATTTCAGCTCCTAAGGGGAATCTAGAGTAATTCTTCGTACACGTTTGGATAAAGTGTTATCGTGAATGGGATATCTTCTTGATAGTTGGTAGAATAGGCATCGCAATGTAAATAATATTATCGTGGAAGACACAGCTGATACTTCTGACGCTCAAAATGTTGATTTAAGCAGCTGACCGAAAATTTATCCTTTTTCGCTATATAAACTCGCCATTATTTCGACTATGGCTGATGGTGTTTTGCAGTATCGAATTTCCACGAGCGATATGGGACTCAGCATGAATTTATAACGCAGGCATCGCGCAGCATACATACGTTATCGAATTATCGACTGTTGAGTTACTGCAGTTTGCATTAGCACCTAATTCCGACGCGTCTAAACCGCCCGGAGTGTCCTAAGTTAACAGGAGGCGTGACGGAGTGAACGTCACCCTAAATCAACAGCAGTTAGGACTATTTTAAGCTTGTCGGTCAGAAGTTTTGATAAGATGAAGTAATTACGACTCACAATGTACGATACAAATTTCCTCTTCACATTAAGTATAGACAGCTGTAAGAAATAGTTTCCCACGATAAAACTACATCGTTTCTTTATACATGAAGCTCTATAAATGTATCTCAATATATTAAGATATATAGATATTAAGATACGTTTGATCGTTCATGAACTGTATATTAACATACTTTTATGATTAAAGCGAAGGTCGTTTGATTATCCATTATGCTATCACGTACTCGCAGATACTTACGTAACCGCGTGCGTTATCGTTCTCCGTAAGGCTTGCGTGCACATGTGGGTACGTATGTGGAATGTAACTTGCGTTCGTCTTACGTATATGAAGTGCTCGATCCATGATTGTCGGTCAATTCGTGTCAATGAATATCATGGTGTTTATAGCTTCGTAATGATGCTCAACATGCGAGACGAGATACTTGCGAATGCTGTATCAATCTACTACTCACCATCGCCTTCGCGTCTCGTATGCCAGGCTAGAAAGTAAAAACAGGACGCTGAAAGTGCATTTCCGTTTATATGTTTCTTCTTCAATTCGAAAGACTCTCGCGATATCTTAGCTGAACTTTGGGAATGTCTGTTTTTTTTTTTTATCAAAAAGGCTTTAAGGTCGGCCATTAATCTCAGCAAACGTATATGCTTTGAATGTTGAATCCTACAACTTGTACCGTCTCCGTATATCGTCTCGTGGCCAAACGCCATTGAATGGAGTGTTTCACGCTAGGTTGCCTTTCGTACATTTCATGCTAGCAGAGCGCTCTACCGTGCCGTAGTTTCGTATTCACCATGACATCAAGATCGCGCAGGAGGCAGTTTACGTTCTCCTGGAAATTAAGACGTTCAGAAATAGCCACGAAGAGTTTACGCGATACACGTAAATATCCGGTTAGCAATTTAACATCCGAATTAGTATTTATACAGCTGAGAGATTTCATTATAGTGCATTTTTATACTGTAAACGAAGCTTCAACAGAGATTTAAATGAAAATGGGAATATTTCATCGTCGGCAATTTTAAATGATACAGAGAGGTCAATGGGGTTGCTTTATTGCCTAGCAGATTTTCTTCTCGAAATGGTATAAAACGTATAACGTACGGTTATATACAGATCGGAGTTCCAGGTCCGCGAACTCTTGACAATTGTTAGATTGTAGATTTTTCCGGGCATGTTCTCGGGACAAGGAGTGGAAAAAAGTCACTTTATGCTAAGGTAAGGTTTCGAAGGGGACGTTCTAATTTATTAGATATCTCGAAATGTCTGTCTGCCTCGTTTCTCTGACGTACCACTTCCCTTCGGCGAAACATTGCTTACAGCTGCGGGTATTAAAACGAGGTAACTGTTCAAGAGCAGTGCTATTATTTCGTTATAATTTCGTCGCCGGTCTCCTCTGCGTTGCGCAATAAACCGCGTGGCCAGTTTGCCACTCGACTGCTTGGTTGTTTCCCTCAAGCTAACCGCCCTTCTTTATACTGTAGCTATGGTAGTATCCTGTAATGGGCCAGACCGTCTTTGGTTGGCACGGGAGCATTGTCGTCAATGACCCAGTCACTTAATGACGACGGCAGGACCAAACGGTGATAGGCGAATCTATTTAAACCCTTATTATGGGAACCGGTAGCTCGAGACTTTTTGATATTATGTATCCCACATACGCCTACTTGCTGTGGGGATTCGTATAATTTTTGTCGCTCGTTTAATTGATTTCTGATCTAAACTCGATTTCGAGGATCTTTCGTCTTATCGCACTGAGAAATTTTCCTCCACTAGTGATATCCTGGGTAGACTGGCTGACTTTTATTTCCAGCTTTTTACTTGGAACCTTATACGACCTTTCCGAGTCATCAAACGAACAAATCGAACTGTCCGACACTCCGCTCCACCACGATCAGTTTCATCCGCTATCTCGATATCATTCGCCCTCCACCCGCCTCCGCACCACTTTATACCTATGGGTAAACTAGTTCTTCGTTGGGGTAAGGACTGACTCTAAGTCCTGAGTAATGGCTTGGATGAAGGGCATGGCTACTAAGCTGCCACGCTTGTCGGATCTTCCATCCACCATACGGAGCTATGGTCACCCCCAGTCGTCTCTTAGGAACCGACTTTAACATATTGCTTACGACTGTCCTATTGCAGCATTGTCTTCTCGAATCCTACTATTCTGTTCCTAGCAGTAATTTATTCACAGTTTTACGAAGTTCATAACCCGCCGTCTTACGTGTACATTCGCTATTTGTAATAGCAGTATTCTTTAACTGTTTGCTTAGGTACTTTACCGCGGATTATATGTGGCTTTGTAAGAACCAGGATTATTAGAAATGTTTGTACATTGTACTAATGTGTACATTGTGCTAATGTGTACTGATATAATGCAAGTGTCGTGTTTCCCTTAGTGTATACGGACAAGGATATTTTCTTTTACTAAAGGCCAGGGTCTTAACAGTACATTGTTTTTCTTTTATATAGAGGATTTTTTCTCATGAATTATATATATATATATTGTTTTGTATAACCGTCAAAGGTACTACATATTTGTGTATATTAAGTATTACGCGTGTTAAGTGTGTTTCCATGGGCAATCTGCATTCTCTGGTATGTAAAGTTCCCTCGGTTAAGGATATCTTTGCAAAGCTGTCTAGCGTGCCTGAGAGTACGTGCTCATCACGGTAAAATCCACCACGTACCACGTAGCTACGAATCCCACAACAAAGCCTCGTTAAACGAACCCCTAGGGTTATAGCTTAGTTAAATCCCTGCTTTCGTCGTATACTCGGAGGATATTCCACCTTCCAGCTTCAGTTACTCCACCTAGGCATCGTTCAGGAGAATGACGCTGGACGCGTAATTTGAAATTGTTTACTGATGTAACGTCAATTAATGTGGGAAACGATACAACTGTATGTACGGATATCATTTATTACGACTGTTCATGTAATTAACTCGAGAACTAGTTTTTCCAAGGGTAGCTGCCATGTTATTTAGTGATCTATTAAATCTACGACACCCACTTAAATAACCTTGGCATTCTAATGTATGTATATTTATTGTCAATTAGAACATTCAGTATGTATAATCACTGAAGGCGTAGCTACTTGGTAAATATTCTATACTGATAAGTTTAAGTAGAGTACATAAAAAAAAATCCCATTAAAACTTCACGTTGTTCAATCTACTACAGAATCTCAGGAATAAAAAATTACCCAGAGATCAGGGAGTATCGCTAGAGAAAGAAAATGCATGTGAAAAAAATGAGTACGTTCATCGAATCTACGCGGATGAACGTGCTCGCACTGCTATAGCACCGGTCACTGGTATTTTCCGTGAATTGGCCTGCCTCAGAAATGGAGTACCATCCCGCGAAGTGGAGCGTGATGAGGGTCGGTCCGGTGCGAAGAGAACGTTCGAATTGCTGGAAAAACGGGCGAGCACCTCGACGACCGACAGTCAACAAATGGATGCCCGTTTGCGTTAGCACGGAGTATTTTACTGGGAAAATTTGTGGTTGGCAGGATGGCTTCAAGCCAACACAAACGACCGAACACTTCTGCGTTTCGGGGGACTGCATTATTTCATTCCTTCGTTTGATTATTTTTCTCTCTTGACCGTCGCGAGAACATCGATAAGGCAGCTACGTAATAACCCTTCGTTAATCGAAAGTGTCGTTAAATGAAAATGACCCAGTGTTCCCCGTTCGTCACCAATGAAATTAACGTCATTTCTAATCTAGTAAAACCTTCCGACGTAACACGGCCATACCTTTCTGATCCTTACTCACCCATCGTGAAAGCTCAGAGTATTTCTATAGGCCCGACTGCCCTTCACGTTTTATCACGTAACCGATAATCATCTAGCAAAGGCAGCAGTCGAGTCGTCTTTCTTATCCGAAAGATAGTTTTACCAAGTGGAAATATTGGAAAACCAATCTCCGCTATGAAGGATAAACAAAAAGTGTATTGCGCTGTATTAATAACGTAACCCTTTTTTTTTGCGACTTGCCTGATCGTTGCGTCATACCCACGTAGAGTCACGTTCACGCGTGCACCGCCATATCACCACATTAAGCGTATCGCGTGCATAAATAATAGTGAACGTTGCGGTTACCTTGTGATAAAGCACGACAGAACATGAAATCGACTCGACTAATTTTTGCTTGAGTATATCTACCGGTAGCACGAGTTCATATAATAATTATTATTTATATGTATACGAAGGTCGCAAATGGTAAAATTTGCATCCGCAAATTTTCACCAAGCCAGAGTCCTCGCAGAGAAGAGAGCGCAATACGCGTGGTCGTTTTATTGAGAGTATAAAATTTGCAGAAAAAAAAAAAAGATCGGACATAATCCTGAATCCTCCCGCGCAAAACATTCGGTCCAGGAGCAGTTTCTACCACTTTCCTCTCTTTTTTATTCTCTCGGGACTGTCTGCTCTCTTATCCCGTATCTTTGTATTTCCTTTTGCGTTCTCCTGTGTTTGCTGCTCCATTCCAGCTCCACCTCTTTGGTGCTTCCGCTTTTTACTCCCCCCTTCCTATTCCCCCCCTATCTTCTATGCACGCACAATGATTCTTTTAGCTGTTATATTCACTACACTATCTATCTCAACTATAGCTACCTTAATTCACGTACTATGAAGTAATCAGCGAACTCTCGATGCTCTCGGAATTCCTGGACGAGAACGAATCTTCATGCACAGTGTGGGAATTGGTTGCAAACGAGTTTTTTCGTTTTCCGGCAAAACTTGCTACTACGCCGCGCGTTGCAAACTTGCACGCACGGAACTTCCTTGGATCATACAGCAGCGTATGGTCGTGACGTGAAATCGAAACTTCCGCCAGTTTACGTATATGAAAAGCAAAACTGAAAATCCTAAGAGTGGAAAATTACATTCCCTCTCCCGGTTAGAGTTATATTCGTTAATTTCGCTGAAAGATCATTGGCACATTGAAAGTGGATAGCCGTATAAACCTTTTCTAGATAATTATCGCACTGCGGGATCATTTTTAGTTTTATTTCTATCAGATCGAATTTACCTTCAGGTTCGCATCCGGCTCTCGTTATATTTTTCGGTCCAATAGCTGCGATGCGTACTGGATGATAATTAGCGAGCGGATGCATTAATTGTTGAAGTGGCCAGTTGCCAGTCGTTATCAATACTATTGCGTTTTATTATCATTTGATATTGTCGCTTTCACGATCACCGGATCACTAATAATTCGACGGTAGGTTGTTATGGGATGGTAATGTCGAGGGGATTATTTCTCTGCTAGCAGTTTCTGATAGCGCTGATTGAGACTAGCTTGCAATTATTATCGGAATCGGTTCGCTGTACCTGGCTAATTTTGATTGAATCATTAGTTTCTCATTTGGATACGTGATTCGAGCCCATGTTGCATTCGGCAACGCGATTTTTTCATTTTGTAATTGATACGTCAATTATGTGTAGCGTGAAATAGACTCGCGTTACACGGGATATGTTTTTCTTTTTTATTACGTGTTGTACTTTTTTTTTTATTTTGACCATTGAAAATAGAAACACTTCGGTATCTGATCACGAATCTCGCATTTTTTTTCTCGAGATTTACTTGATGACTTTTATTAAATTATACAATGTGAGTGAGACATTACGCTATTCGCTTTATCGTTTGTAGTATTTTTATCGTATCAAAACATGATAAAAATACATACTGGCTCGAGCAATCGTGGCTCGTGTGCCACTTGTGAGGTCATTGATAAAATTTCAGGTCAGGCTCCAAATCATAATTTATTGTGACACGTACTGCAGGTTTGGTGATAACATTTTTTTTTCTCTAGATCTGCGGTAACAAATCTATTTCGTTATTGGATTTTGGAGACGCGTTTGTGTTACTTACTACTAAAAAAAAAGAAGTTTGACCTGGAACGATTGGCGGTAGCTGAGGCGTAGCTGGAAAATTGGAATCGGAATTATTTTATGAAATGGCAACCGAGGCGTTTGGAATTTTATCGTCCTTATCGATAACCAATGGGTCAGCAAAACTCGTTTCAATTTTTTCTGCACGCGTGAGAGAATCGTATCCGTTGATGGCACATGTGTTACTTTCGAAGCAAATTCACGAATTTTTTCCATACGATCGCTCATATCGTTCGCTATATCAAATGGTGTATGCAACTTTAAGGCCTAACACTTAAAACAAATTAAATGCTTGGATCCCATTGAAAAACATAAGGAATACACGTGTTTCTAGTATGCATTAAACGCTAATATGAAAACGTAAAATCTGAAAAGTCCCACAGGCACATAGGCTGTTTACATAGATGACATATCGCAGATATACAAAATAATGGATCCCTTGTAAAATTATCTGATTGCGGCTTATTCAAGCCGGATTAGTTGTTCACGTGGTTTGGAAATTGGGAGATGTTAATATTATAATCCACCATACTTGCTGTTATAATTTACCCTCTTTTCCATCTTCATCCTGACCCTTCAGAGCTAGTACAGGATGCTGGAGCATCATGCGAGAAGAGGGTCGGACTGGTCTGGTATAGGTTGCTCTGAAGAATTATAACCCAGCATTTTTCAAATCCGCTGCTGGGATTTACGTACATCGGGTGGAGATGAATCATATTTTATTCCGCCTAGTCCGACTTAAGTCCTCCAAAGTTTTAGTTCCGAGAAACAAGCCCTTGGTGCTTCCGGAGCGATGTTTACATTAGAACGTGTTTACATGAAAATTCAATATCCTTTGGATGAATACGATAGTAGTACTTTTTATCGCTTGCTCGTTGGTACTTAGAGTTGTCTATAATGAGATTGTGATACTTTTTAAGTTTTTTTAATATATTGAAGTATCGTATACAACGCGAAAGTTCTAATATTCCATATATATTACTTATACTATGCATTCGATAGATTCGTAATTGAAATTTGCGATATTGATTTTTTTTTATTATGCAACATATTTTTTAATTTCATAATATTTATGTTTTTTATATTTTCAATACATTCTCTTTTGACTTTTTCTTTACGAGAAATACTTTACGGAGTTTGCCGCGAATTTAACATTCGCATGATATACGAGACGTGTGCGGCGCTTTAAAAGCATCTCTCGACAGGAGTTTTGTCAATTCCCTTTATACCCACGTTACGTGCTGAAGTTACGAATAGGTTTTTAGACCTGAATCGATATGTCAATATGTTATAAATGTTAAAATGTATAGCGAAGCCTAATAATTTGACTTCTTAAAGAAGCGTCCACAGTATCTTGGCATTCGTTACCTTTGTCATGTAATTTCTGCCGGTATTTACAAAACGTTTTTCATTCGCGTTTATAATCCTTTTTTGGCTCCAGAAGTTTAGCTGCACCTGGGCAAAATCTATTACATTGGACTAATTAGGAATTCTAATGTTTTCACGTAACGACGTTTATCGGTTCCCGGAATTGCAGATTATTCATGGGACCTGGCAACTCTTTTTCTGTTTTTTTTTCTTTTTCCTATCTTCACATTCCTTATCAAACGTTTAAGGATTAGAATAGAGTCTTAGGTGCTTGTATGCATTGGAGCGTAGTATCAGGAAACAAATCTGTGAACGTTTGTCTGGTTTGGATTTTTCTCCTTTGTGAATTTTCTTTTGGATAATCGGACAAATGTGAAATCACTGAACTGAAAAAGCCTGATGTATATTCAAGCTACGCATTAAATCAGTATATAGGAACTATTTTCACAACATATCTTTCACGCCTTACTTGAATTTTCCACCAGTAGAAAAATCGTGTAAAACTCGTTTCTTATACCACATAAAAAGTTTCTGACATTTTATTGGATATGGAGAATTTATATTAAATATCTACTCTCCAGATTGAAGAAATATAATATAGTACTTTTTCCAATCTGACAATGCTCTTTCACAGTCAAAGAATAAATAATTGAAGTTTCACGTCAAGCACAAATTGACGTGTTATGGACGCGTCAATTTAACCCCAATACTATTTCTTGTTAGTATAAGAATCCAAATAGCTTATGGAAGATAATTTAAAGAGGTTATCATTCTCAACATAAAAAAAAACGGAAAATGAGAAAAATGTTCGTAAAAAATATATATTCGTTAATGGATACAAAGGAGGGTAAACCGAAGAACCAAACGATCTCCTGCTTCTCGATCCAAAAGATCTTGCGAAGGTAACACCGAATGGGCGCTGATATAACTTCTCATAATTTGTACGAAGGCATAAAAATGAGGATCCCCCCATTTCCCTATAACAGCCGTTTTTCAAGCTCAGTTTTAAATAATGAGAAAGGTACTTAAGGAGTGAAACCCTCCTAGCAATGCCTATAATAAGTACTTATATTGTATCCCAAAGGAATCTCCCCATCCGAAGTGAATTGGATGTTGAATTTAGAAGACAGGAAATGAGAAACCGAACGGGCAATATCGAATAAGATGCTTTCATCGTTGTTGTCAAACCGAATAGACAAAGTGACACGAAGAAGTGGAGTTGAACAGCGGAGACGAATTTATCTCTTTCACCCTTTCTCATAAAAGTCTCAATCCTCTATTAGAAATGGACCTAATATTCATATGCGGATGTTTACAAATGCTTTGCCAAAGAGAAGCGCAAGTATATTTTGCGCGGAAGATTAAGTCGCTTTCAGCTTTCCCATAGATATTGACACCTGAAGATGGTTTCTTTCTTCTTGCATAAATGGAAGCGAACGATTGAACGTATTTTCACATCGTCACCCCTTATAGCCACCTATCCCTTTAGTGTCTGCCGTCGCAGGAGGAGTGCAATAATTTGGGTTTTAAGGATATCGAAAGGACATTGAGACGTCGTTTTTCTTGGCTTTTTCCAATAACGAAAGAAGCTTGAATAGCTTTCAAGGCATTCTATCCAGGCAAGGAAGTCGTCGGGGGATTGGACATGGCGTTGTAAATACGTCACTACCTAATAACAACATTTCCACTTCCTTCCGTCACTCTCTTATTCACATTCGCCCCGAGAGCCAGTCGTTTTACAATTACTTATGTGACTGACAGCTTGGGGATGCACGTTCGCGTTAACCCCTTCCCGTGCCGTTTAGCTCGACGAAATTCGGGCTCAAGCGGTAGTCGTCAACGCGCTCTAAACAAACAAGACTGATACGAGTCAGACTCGTAATATTCATGTTTGGGTCAAAATCTTTATCACGAGTCTGACTCGTTAAAGTACGGGAAGGGGTTAATAAACGCAATCTAAACACGGTATCCTTTGGAGGCATTGTGATTCTGGAGAGGTTGAACGGGATGAGTCGTACGGGAGATGAATCAAAGAAAAACATTGAGCGACGATTGAGAAGAGCCGGTATCACACGGTAAAATTTGTATCCAAGATATTCATACTTTTGACAATATATGTGTTTATATTTGTAGGTAGGATTTAATCGATTATAAATTTATAATGGCTGTTTATAGGTTATCTATGAATTTCATGACAGCTACGTATTTTGATAGAGGTAATTAATTCTATGTGTTTCGTAAAGTAAGCCTCGTGCGGCTGATTCTTTTTTAAGATAAATCGTTCTTTATTATTTATATCCCTCGGTGTCGTATCTATAGGAATGGTGTAGTAATAGATAGATGAGAACATTTCTAGAGGAAAAACACAAGAGGACAATTTCCTAACAGTTTGATATTTTTCCATGCATTGTCTTCACGTGTTTCTTCTATTTTATTCGAGGCTTTTCCTATTCTTGCATAGATTAGATTGCAAATGGAGGATTGCATGCACTTCCATATATTATTATAGATACAAAATATATATATATATATATATAGTAATGCATTATACGAACTATCACACCTTGCGAATACATAGTTTCATATTACGTATTTCGTTCTATTCACAATTACGTATAACCAAACATTTTCTAGAAATACTAGACACACAGATTATTACGCTGTACTTACTGCAGGATTATCGATTTTCAGAGTACTTGTTGCACGAACTCATTCTCTCTGGAAGATTACTTTCAAGATGGATGCATAGAGAATAATTTGAAAATGCTCTACAAGAAAAATAATCCCATAGATGAAAATTCATTCGTTCTTTGATAAAAATCGAATTATTTTCTCTAGTTACTCCCATTTTCTAAATGGGACAATTATTACCATAACGGCACATATGTTTTAATACTATTTCCACTGTCCCGAACCCATAACAGTTATCCGATAAAAACGAATTGCTTTGGAATTTCAATAAATTCCGATTACAATTGGACTTCAATACGCAGCTAGGTATGATA
Organism: Hartigia nigra; assembly: GCA_031001745.1. Taxonomy (NCBI): domain Eukaryota; kingdom Metazoa; phylum Arthropoda; class Insecta; order Hymenoptera; family Cephidae; genus Hartigia; species Hartigia nigra. Next base: position 42,798 of record JARPRG010000343.1, on the reverse strand, counting down.
TGGTGACAAAGATGGAGGATATATGTCGGAGAATACGCTCTCGCTATACGCGCTGATCCATAGGGGGTTGTGGAGAGCAGCACCCACTACCCTCTCTGCCGGTGATAACGGGCCTCATAATCCCGTTTTATCTCACATCTCATTCCCCTTTTTTTCCATCCCCTCATACTGCTACAGTCTACACAAACACCTCATCACATGGAATTCACCCCAAAAACAGTAAACGGGACCGGAAAAATAAAAGGGCCAAGTGATACGCCTACCGTCACGATAAGCCTGTCTTTATCGTTTTGTAGCATCGTATACTCCAGCAGTCTCTTCTGGCAGAATTATCCTCCCGCTTGTATTAGCTTCACAATATTCGTCATGTGTAACACCACTTTCTAGATTCAAGATACTCAGCCCTTATACACATATAGGAAATTCTTGTACCTTCAACGCAGAAATCGTATAACGAATATACCGTCGAATGACAGACATTTATCGGACGACGCGTCGCCTTTAAAGCAGTAGAAATACTTCAACCTGAGAAGAGACATAATAACGTATGAAAAGCGCGGGAATCTCATAAAATATTTTACGCCCAGATGTCTCGTTCCAGGATGAATTTTCTTTTTTTTTTCTTTTTTTTTTCTTGACAGCCTCCCTATTTTTTACCGTAGCGAAGAAAAGACGCTTGCGTCAGCATTAAAATAGACGGAGTATCGATAGTTTACTAGTGTTAGTGATTTGAAGTCGCGTGCGCATTTGTAAGGAAGGATGCTTTTCTATACGTTTTGTTAAATATAATAGAAAAGGTTTGTGCTGATATACAAATTATATGGTATCGAAAATAGGATGAAACAGATAAAAGGATTGTATATAGCAGGATAGTTTGAGTTGTTTATCACTGTTTTTCGCCATTAAGAAAGAGGGTTTTTCAAATTACGTTTCACTTCTCATTTCGTTAGCGTGCTGCCGCTGCCGTACGGTTACGGTTCTCTGTGTATTTTTCTTTGAGCTTTCTTTTCTGCATCAAGCAATGGAGGAGGAGTTGGTTCGTGAAAAAAAAAAGCTCTTAACGAGCTTGCGTGTAATGACGAGGGCGTCGTGTTACTTTGTGCTTGCTTCCCTTCGTGCCGAATGGACGGATTATATATCTAGGACCCTCTGGAACTGTTTATATCTAAATGTTATGTTTTTCATGTATTTAAAAAGACCTCATGGTTATAGGGTCGTGCGCAAAATGTAATTGTACATACAATGTTGCGAAGCTTCTTTGTATTTAATTATGTATTTAAAGCGACCAAGTCAAGTTTCATACAATTTTCCAAAGAGATACTTATAAGCATCTTCGGGAATGTGAAGACACCGATAAATAGATATTTTTAGAAAATGGATTTTCTAATCGTTCGGACACTCATTGTTGCAGGCACACACACCACTTCTCGCGGGGGACACGAGACATGTAAGTAAAAAAAAAAGAATACAAAATAGGAGCCTTGTGTGCACGTTTAGAGTGCTCATTAGTTCGAGTGCTGAGTGCATAATTATGTGTTTCTGTTTTGTTCCTTTTTTTTTGTCCCTGGTACTGCATAATCGCAGCTAGACTTACATGCGAGCATGCTGCAGCCAATTCGTAATGTAAAGTGGTTTTGCATCCTTAGCGTTTTCAGATACGCCCATGGATCATCAGGTTTACTTAAGTAAACCACTGTCTTACCGTGTTGAATTTGAAGGGAAAACAAATTATTACTTATATTTTTCATTTTTGGTATAAACAGCATTTCAGTTAAAATATTTTTGTTTTCTCTTACATATTTTCTATCTTGCGTTTATTATTTTTTATTTGGCTCTATATGTATTTCTAGATACTTTATAGAGATATACGGGCGTACTTCGCGGATAATGTATTATGCAATTTTCAAGCTCTTCGTTGATATCTTATCTGTAGTATGTTTGTCATATTGTGTGTTTGCTTTATTATGTTCCTCATACTGTAGTTTATTCAAACAGTTTTATTAGTTAGTTTGCACTATGTAATTTACGTGTTTGTGCGTGTTATTACTGTTATTAGATTTGCGTTATATAAAAATTGTATTAAACAAAAAAAAAACAGTTATTTTTGTATTTTTTTGCCTTTGCTAGTTTTTATTCTATATAACAGAGAGACAATGATAAGATTCCAAAACTTGCTACGTTACCTTTAATAAAGTTGTCCCGGGGTGAGAAAAATCCTTGGATAACTAAGCGTAAGAGCAGATCATGCGTTAAATGCGATCAATTCGATTTAACGAGGACGAACTACGTTCTACGAGCGACAGTGATGATTTTCTTATAGCTGTATTATTAGATGGAACTCAAAGTAACTACAGATTTTTGCAGTATAGTCTCTGTACCCATAGAAATCCATGATTTATCATTTATAAATAAATGAGGAAAAATTTTTGTTATATGTTCAGTATAAGAATCTGGCATATATAATCCAGTAAGTGATGTCAATTATCCAAGTCAAGTATACAATTTCTGTCTGATTAATGAAATAATTTCTGTAACTCATTAGCCACGATATTGGAAGTGAGAAAATGCGATGTAAATCCGTCCCGGAGTACTTAGCGCAAAATCATGGTACGTCAAACTTCCAGAAATCAACTTATTCCACGGAAATTGTTTTATCCAGTCACATGCTGTAACCTACGTACAATGTAATTGCACTCGAAATTAATCTAGCTAGCTTGCCGGGTAACGTTAAGCGATGTCTGAACGTTCATCCGCCATACTATGAAGTTTAGTTTAATTTACGAAAGTCAGAACTGATTTGGCTGTCGTGGCTGTTAATTACCTGCAAATTAGTAACATTCTCTGTCGGAACCAAACAGACGGATTCAAAGAAGACTTTCTTACTTTAGGTTACAATGCGACACAATTTTTACGCGTACTAAACAAACTTGAAATAGCTCAGATCAAAGAAATTTATTAATTAAGCAGAATCAAGCCGGACGAGCATAAACCATGCCATAAGCCTCGTACAAGGCATATAGTCCAAAAGGTAAGTTTTCGAATAACAAACAGTATATTGTTTTCAAATTCGATAATTTAATTCCCTTGTATGACGACATTGGAACCGATTATCTCAGGGAGATGGAGGTGTGTTCTAAATATACATAATAATTTAAAGCGTAGCGAATTTCCAGCGAAGTGCCTGACAATAGATCGAATGTTTTTTTTTTCTTCGCTCTCCTATAACCAATATAGTAATACCTGACACGAGTTAAATCTCCGTCTCTTGTAGCAACGAGCAAACGTTAAACTTTCTACCTTTCGAAAGTTCTTCGTCCCCTACATGCAGAAGGAAGATTCATAGAAGCTCTAATTCGATTTGTAGCCTACCGAAATTCGGGGGAGCATATTTCATTCCTTGACACGTCGAGAGAAGAGAGATCCGCCGCCGTCGCTGTAGCATAATGTATGAATATCTAGTTTGCCAAATGGAATAAACGGCTATCTAACCTCTGGAAGCGTCTGCCATGGGTTTCACTCGTACCACCAATAAGAAGAACATAAATCAGACCTAAAAAGAAAACAAGGTATCTCTTTTGAGATTAAATGCTGGAAAATATGGCCGCCTGTTTTTATGATCCATTGCCATGCGAATTATATACTGTCCGTCGTAACTAATAACTGGATTATAAAGTTACGGGATCTTTATTCGCAGTAGAACCTCTCGAAACAAATCATCTTTTTTTTCCATAAAAAAAAATAAATATATACGGGATAAAGAAGTCTAGAAAAATTGCAGTCACTTTTATTGTTATCGTGTTCACCAGATTTTCTAAGCTTCGTTCAAGGAAATAGGCTTTCAAGTTTTTAACGTTGCCCTGGGAGTTAGCAAATGAAATAAATTCCAAGAACGGTAATGTCACTCCCCTCAGGGGACACCTTCGTCTCATATTACGTCGACTTGTCGGAATCCTATTTCTATTAGAACATACCCTCACATTGGCTTTACTATACAATCCTAACCAGTAAAGCTTCGTCATACGAATTATGGCTATTTGGTCTGGTAGGACTCGGTACAGTACGTACACTATACCTATCACATGCTTGAGGCCATTGCTCCCTTATAATAATACGGGATACTGTCACTTTACTATCGCAACCCCTCGCGACATAACTAAAGAGGATGTGGTGTGTATATATATATGTATATGTATATATATATCATTTTCACTACCAATCACATGAAATCGCCCTATATCAAGCGAGTGCTTCAAATGGCCAAGATTAGCTGTCTGGATGAATTATGAATGACTGTCTCGTTTGAATGCGGCGTAGGAGGCCTTTTTCGTATTTTTGGGAGAATTTGCCAAGCCAGTTTAACCCTGCGTCGGAAATTAAACGTGAGGGATAGAGGTCGGACGTTTTCCCTTTGCTATACATAATTGGAGCCTGGCCGTATACACGGATTTAACGGGCTTGATTAATTGGCTTTCGAGAACGGGATAATTGATAATTGTTAGCCTGGTTTTTCTCTAAGAGTTTCTCGTGACAATCTTGCACGTCTGCTCAACGGAGAATTCGACCGTTAACCTTTCGGTTCGTTTGTCACTTCGTGAATCGATACTTTGGTTCCTTCTCATGAGATAGAGCATTCTTCTCATTGTCAGCAAGATTTCTTGGCTCCAATTCTGCTAGACGGATATTCTCATTATTCTCGCTCTGATCCTTTGCTACTATGGTATTGCTACTGTTCCTATTACTGGTATTACAGTACCACTGTTACTATCATGCTTTAGTTCCGAGGATTTTTTTCCTTGATATTTCACAATGCAGTCCGCAGTACGTCGAGCATCCATCTATCATTATTTCATGGGATATACCGGCGGTTCACATGCGGTCCAGAATGTATATTAATGGCCGACCCCACTGGTATTATGAATAATTATACTTTTCCGCTTCACAGGTATATCATACGGGTAGCCATGCGGTTTTTAGAAAAATCCAGATGCTCCTTTGCTATTCACTATTTCTCGATGAATCCGTCGGGCGCTTTTTTTTTAAGTATGCCGGGCGGAATTACACCGACATTATGTAGGGGTCAATGCGCAAGGTCATTGTGCAGAATTAAAAAGTTCTCCACTCGACCAGTGTCTCGTTTCCGATATGAGCAATTCTTGCATTGTCGACTGACGATATTACTGTGCTTCACTGCGAGCAGGTATCTACATTAAAAACTGTATTTCACACTGCATTCTGCATTTACGAATTCCTTTTTCTGCGTAATTAAAAAAGTATCCATAAATATTCGTGCTAATAATGAACGTGGCTCTGATTTTTTAATAAAATTACCAGCGTTGACGTTTTTTTTTTTAAATTAAATTTCTTATCAAAAAATTGAATTTCACCGCAACCTTGTAAGACAAGTTTAAAGATTTTTTTTTAATCGATATTGACTATATCGATTTATCTTATGGATTAAAAACTTTCAGAAGATTTCACACTCGTATGACGTTAATGCATTTTACCCCGTTAAAACCTATGAAGCACTAAAGATTGATTTTGATGGCAATGAGCTGAAGTAACCGTATGGTGAAACACGTTTAATCATCCTAGTGAAGCATCATGGCAAATTCACTTCTCGAGTTTCGAATAGACACTTTTTTTTTCGTTAACAAGGCAAAGTCCCATCGCGAGGAACGTCAAGTTTGCCAATTTATGTGCGCCGTTCGCTTTGACGCAAGAAATTTCTATGCAAAACGCTCCTGGCGTCTGACGGAAATTGGGATGGATGTCCTTAGCAATGTTGCTTAAGGGATGCAACTATTATCGTCCCAGGGTGTACTTTAGTGCTGTACTATAATGACATAACCGCTTCTTGCATCGTACGTTAAATATATTTCACGCGCGTATCAAGTATCACTATCATTGATATGCGACGCTATTGCTCCTTTGCTTACAGCCACTACGAACAAACACATTGAACGAAGCCTCGATAACTTTCCAAGTGTTGATATAAGAAAATGATTACGATCTTCGTTAATTACATAATATCAGTCCTTCAGAACCATATGCTCTTGACTTCATATGTCATTGGAAAAATCCAAGATAAAGAATAGTAATATGTACCGTCTATATATATAAATAGCATCGGGGAGTAGCGTGAATCAAGATTTAAAAAAAAAATCACGAATTTCGGGGCCGCGTCTAGTGGTCACTTGACACCGATGGAAACTTCGAAGCGATGAGAACGCTCGGTCATTCGATCTCCATAAACCGTGAAACACGCCTGTAACTCGATACGAGAATTGCCGATGCGAGACTGGACGTTTGAGTATCGAACGACTCCCAATAGAAAGCCAACCCCCTGAAAACAACCCTCGAACAGTTCATGGCTCGTTCACCAGCAACCCCTCAAACCAGTTTACATCGGCATATTCGAATCCTGAATCTTTTATCGATCTAATTGACTAAAAGGATAGAGAGGATGAATGTAACATGAGGAGCGTATATTAGCCAAATTGAACGTAACGACCTGATCCATATGATGAGCTCGAATCGACTATGACTCCAAAGGATCGTATGTGTCTTTGACAAATGTGAAGTCTCTAAAGAATTCTGTTACTCTCAATTTTTTAATATCATGGATTTCTTTTTTATTCCTCTTCAAAAAATCAAGAGTCACCCTGTCAGAGCAGCATTTGGATTGAAAGGTAGAGTTGCTAGTGAATTCTGTATATATATACTATGCTATGTATACATATATGTATGTAGCCCATACCATGAATTTATTCCGTTCTTGTGTTCTTCGTCAACGAGGTTTGCCAGAAGACTGAGGGAGGAACGAATATAAAACGAGTTCACGTTATCCTGGTCACGTTTCCAGGGTTCTTCCCTACGCTCCCCTTATCTTCATCCCCTATGCGATCAGAGATGCATCGACCATGGAAGCTTTCCAGATGCAACATATATGTAAAGTATAACCCTGCAATTTTTCAGATATCAAATGGAAACGTTAGTGGTTTATTAATAAATAATTTTCTCACTGTTTTATATTTTGTTGATTGAAAAATATAGACGACATGTTAGACACGTTAGCAACATAACTTCTAGCTGGCCACGAATGACGTATAACTTTGATATCGAGTTTTTCGGCTAAAATTGCATCTGCATTCGGGAAGCGAAGTAGGGTTGCACTTTTAAAGCGAAGGTAAACACACGAGTTATTCTAACGGTTTTCTTTATGGCCACTTTTGACTAAATTACGATGCCGCTCGTAAAAATTTTCGACGTGGAAATATAATATTATCTTAGGAAAAGGAATTCCTTCCGTCCGAGGAGCAGCCAGTAGAGGATAGAATTTAAATTCCGCAAGGATTCCCGTGTGCAATTCTGTGTGACGTGCGAGATACGGTAATGAGTTGTCATGGAGTATCTCTGTCGTTAGTTGTATATCGTACAGTGCGCTCAATGACGCGAGTTAACTTCACCAAGATAGTCCAATAAGATTTTCCGAATAGCAATTATTCGATGGAGCTCTCGTATTTTGTGGATCAGCCCATCAAAATACTGATGCCGGAAATTGGTTTTGGCTAGTGTTAAACATGTAGTACGTAACAGCGTAACAGGCTGCGGTTCTGTTTAACTATGTATCCCCGATGAGTTACGCATACTTGGCTATGCAGTGAAACTTCGGTCACTCGTGGAACGCGAATAATCCATAGAGTTAGAACGGTATAATTTTATTTTGTAACCGATAAAACCTGATTCTCCAATAATTAAACAGCGATAGAATTTCCTATATAATTTTGATCTCTTCGGTTAGAGAGAGAGCTTTAGAAATTCAGAATATTTTGAAATTTTTCATACATCTTGCGAGTGCGAGAAAGAGGGAATGATGCGCGCTTACGTGTGCAAAAGAAGGACGGGCATACGGATGACCTGAAATCAAGAATACACCTTCTCAATTACGCCATTTTATAAATGTCTAAATATCCACAATTTTCAAATAAAAAAATATGATTCTTTATAAAATATGTGTCATTATGGCACCTAAGTTCTCTATAAAGTCTCGTGAATATCAACAATAAAATTTAATCAGTAGCCATCAAGGTCCATATATTTCCATCGGCTGCAACTTTCCGAAGAAAAGTGCTTCGCGTAAAGTATGTCGGCGCTTATTTCGCGCAGCGGCTTGTAAAATATTCCTCGCGCTGCTAAGTGGATGTTAACGGTACGAAGCCTCTAACTTAGGGTGAAGAAGGTAAAGAGGGTTCAAGGGGCAATGATGTAGCAGGGATTAGAGATCCCTGATTCTAGGAAGTGAGGCTGGCTTTGCGGAGTGAAAGTGGAAAGGTGTCGCGACCGACGCTGGATGGAAGCTCGTTCGGTTCGCAAAGACCGAGAACGACGATCGTTCTAATGAATATTTATGCCCTTATCGCTGGCTTTAACCTTGCGTGTAAAGAAAGCTTACTGTTCACCCTCGTGTACATCCTTCGTTGTACCTATCTACCATAGGATCCTTGTACTTTGGTGCGAAGCACTGATTCTTCAGAGTAGCATTTCGTGCCGTAAAAACACTGTTAAACGACCCCTGCAAAAGTTTGCATCTTGTTGGAAATTCCCTTCATTTTTCATTTTTTTTTAATACGCTACAACTCGAGTTGAACATCAGAGTAGACTTTTGTTTAATTTATCTTTTTATGACAATTTTAATATAATAACAAAAACTTGTAGAGCAATTGCCATGGAACTTGAATTTTGTATGATTTTCTGATATCATAAACTGTTGTTTATCGCGACAATGAAATTAATGAAGGAAATGCAAAAGGAATGATGATGCAATAACTATGATGCTAAAGGTATAGCTTATTCTTATAGATTGCTATTACTCGCCACTGAAATTATATTCACATAATGGATCTCATTGAAACTCCATTTTACATATCGCCAAAAAAGCAAAACGGAGAGAGGCGAACTTAATTCCAGATGACATTATTCACGGAAATTGGAGTTTTTAATATTTCTGATTTTCAAGCTCACACGGTACAATTATCTCGTTGTGATATTCGGATTGGGTTAGTTCGTTATTTACCCAACCGGATTTTCTTTCAAGTTACATGTTATAATTCTACCATGTATACATGTATAGCTGTACAACATGAAAAAAAGAAATATAGGCTTTTCCGCTTTGACATTCCGTTCTTATACTATTGCTGAGCCAAAATGTTCCCGTAAAAAATTACGCGCATTAAAATGCAATTACGAGACAGTGGAAGTCGAGCAGAGTATATATAAAGAGCACCTTGCAATTAAAATTCAAAATTAAAATTTCTTTTCTCGAGAAGCGAGAATGTTTGCGCAAGCTGTGCGACTGAAAGGTCCTAGAATTTTTAACGTTTGTCGAATAAACTACATGCGCATGAAGACTTTTTACAAATTGACCCATTTTCCGGTCCAACCATTTAAGAGCAAATGAAAAATCAGTCTCCTTTCGCTATGGTTTTTTCTTTTTAGTTTCCGTTTGTATAATATCCAGCCTTCAGACTTTGCAGATATTCATTTACTTCATTAAAATACATATACGATCGAGATACAAATGTTACGTTCCATTTATACTACGATAATTAATTAGCAGACAAAAGAAGCAGAAGAAGCGATGCAGTTATTAAACTTTCAATAAAAATAACATCTGTCTTTAATTATCTCTTACGTATCGTATTCTGCGTTTCATTGATAACCAAGTCAAGCGATAATTACTCAACCATTTCATCTGGAACATCACATAATAATTTCATCGTAGGAAGTTTGTGAAACAAAAAAAAATGCTATCTCGTTATTCGACGCGAGCCGTACCAATAAAATATTACATTTAATTGGTGGGTCTTTAGCATGAAAAGGAAAAATGACCCACATTATTGTGCCTGCTGAGTTCTGAATAATGACCTTCATAATTAATACTGATGATAGCGCATCCCTTTCTAACCTTCTTCGAGCCAAACATAGGCGCAGTCAGCTTAATGAATTTTTGTTTTCAAAGCAGCTTCACATTCCGCATTCTTGCTATTGAAATCTCCATCGTAAAGTTCTATTAAAAACCGAGTTACCATTCCATACAAAAGTAAAGACGCATTAGTTTAAGATCAATGAAAGACATACCCAAACAACAGCGAAAAATATATTATTCGAATGCAAATCGTGTCCTGCAGTTCACTGCAACCAATTATTTTATATGCGATATTCCTGAATTTTAAAATAAAAAAAAACGAAGCTCAACTTGACAGTTCGCATGGGTGCAACAAGTAAGCGCCGTGACAGGACAAACAGGGATTTTATCCAGGCAGAAGACAAACCGCCCTTTCTAGATCAGGGCAATTAGTTACCAAGCCTTTATACTAACATTGGAACAAAAGTCCAGCACGCTGGAACTTTTGGACAGCTCTCAAAACTCGGCAGCTACTATTTTACGAGTTTAACTCCGATCTGACGGCACAAACTTGGATATACTCCAATTTTGCTAATGCACCCATCTAACCTCCTCGTCTAACAAGTAGCCATCGCAAAGAGTTTCTAGAACTACTTAGACATTACTTCACTCACCTTGCCGCTCAACTAAATAATGTAAATAATCGTGTATCCCGACTGTAACCCAAACTTTTCGTGTTACTTAAATTCGCTTGGCACTTATCCGAGGATTTCTAGTATAACTGTAGTAATCTTTGGCTTCTCGAAATCCTATCCCAATTCTAAAAACGCAACTTCAAGACTTTCATTATATCTATGAGAGAGCGGCGTAGTCAACAGTACAGGTACCATTTTTTATTCTCTCGAAGAAAACTTATCTCATCACGTGCATGTAAGATAATTATCGCAGTGTGGGTTCCAGTAATAGCTAAGTTATCTTATTTTCTTATTTTACAAATTTGACTGATGGAAATTTATTTGCAAGGGAATTTTAGCATTGCCTGGTGCAATCGATCTAATTATGTGTCGTACCAATAAAATTCTACGTCATAATTTAATCCGGTAACGTCAACACAAATTTTTAATCTAGGGTACGCGTGTACTGGCTCTTATACAAATTTAGCGTATTACGTGAACTTACGGAGTTAAATGAATCAATATCGACTAGGGGAAAGTAGCGAGAGAATGCTATAAACTCATCTAGTTACACGGTATGCTACTTTTCTAATGGTAACCTGGACGCAAGTAGGTAACCTAACGTACGACCGAGTAGACTTCTGTGTCGCGAAATGCATGGCTTTTTCATTTTCTTTTTCGCCCAGGCACGCTTCTACTCGCTCTCTTAATTTCTCCAGCAATACACAATCGGTTCATATGCACCAAAGAAAGGTCGTGCTGAGACGGAGTAAAAGCTCTAAGATATATTTATGCTACTTTTCCTTAGGAAGGATTTCCTTCTTCGTTGAATTCTTAATCCTGATAATGGATTCGATTTTTTTCTATGCTACATTGTAAAAGGAATTTTACGTGTACGCGGAGCATGTGCAGTAGATATATATACCTCTATTGATTTTTAAAGTTATAGTGCAACAATGTTATATTTATAACGGGTAATTTTTTTTTGTAACGATAAAATCTGTTGTGCCTCTTCTATTCCGTGACTATAGATGTAAGTATATCGACTCTTTTCTTGGACAAGGTGTGACGCATGTAATGCAAGATGTGCGATACGCTCTGGATATTTCTTCCGATTTAATTGTGAGACAATGCTTACACGACAAGTGCAACAGAACACTGCTTACGTTTGTATAAAAGCATAGTGCATCTTGATACATAGACGCGCTGGTGATATCGAAAACCAAGGTTACCACTCATCTGGGTAAACAAGGCCCTGGAAAATTATGCAATCCGAGAGAAAACACCGGTTATCTTACGTAAGCATCCCAGCGTCGCGATGTCCTTTGGAACCTCAATTCATAGGTCCTCGTGCACTCGTTAACGATCGACTACCAAGAATATCTATAAATAGTGCTGTTCATCGAATGGAACTTGTGCCTAGAAAAACTAGATCCCGACATGGAACCTTGGGAAATGTTTTAATTAAATGTTGATATACGTGAAATGATTAACGAAAATTCTTGTGATAAGATACATGTAGTAAATTATATATATATATATTCTGCTTTCTTTCTATGTACAGTATACTCGGATTTCACGTTAAAACTCTCTTGGGTGAACGCAACCTCGTTATGCGTAGGGTACGAGTGGAATATAACTATGAACCCTTTTAATACTGCTCTCGTTACTGTTCTCAAAGGAGGAAGTATTAAATTTTAAAGAGAGCATTGCGCGCACTGAGTACATGAGAGTTTTAACGGGAAAGGAGTAGCATCTCAAATTTCACAATGATCTTTTGCGAAAAGGGTTGCAGGGATTGGGAAGAGCTGTTGGTAAAAGGAAACGAGCTCGAATAGTTATAAATCGTGTTACCTTTGTGTTTGATAGTTGCCTATTGTGCATCGCCCTTTATGTAACAACGATGTAAAATCGGTCTGACGTAAACCTTAAGACGGGACTGACATTTCCTCGCTACCTTTTAATAACACATTTGTCCCTACTAAAAATCCCGGTTGTGTGCTCTTCTTGCTGAAGCTATTTAAGATACTATGGAAACAAACGTCGCCGAGATAAACAGTAATTCACATTAACGTTAAACGGATGCTGGATCGAATCACTGTGAATGACATTTATAGATGCACGTGATGCAGGCGTCAGAATAAATGTCAGTCTGAAGCCTGACGAGCGAGTCAAATAATTTTCATAAATTTTCTATCTGGCAATAGGAATAGTTTTAATACTGGTAGGTCCTATACGATTTTTTGAATAGTTTGCTTAAAATTTAAAAAATGAATATTCATCTCCTTGAGTTAAGTATACGTAAGTAAAATCCGCGTACAATTCGCCAATGTTATAGGCTTGCTTGCCACAAGACACTATATGTAGATCCAGCCTATCTTTAGCTCATTCCTGTCTCGTCTCTCCGGAAAATTCGACAAAGATGGCAGAGAACCGCTCTGCCAATATTGGCACTTGATGTTATTGCATTCCTTCAAATAATTCCTTAAGCCAAATTGAGTAGTAAGTCCTCTGTCTATATCCACCTAAAATCCGGTGAGTGACCATGCAAATTCGCTCCGAGTATATTTTAACGTCGTTCCGTGTAACGATATATTTTCATAGTTGGTCAAAAATAGAAGTATGCCGCTCTAATATTATAATAACGATGACTCGAGCGTGTGCGAGAAACGAATAGTGGTGGATAGTAGTTCGCGCGCGAGTAGTGGCGCCACATGGGCTCCGCCATACATAAGAGCAACTGGTATAACGTGCTGTTAAGTTCAGTTTAGCTTTTCGTTTTGTGTACTGTGAAAGGTGAATCGTGCACGTTTATAGCATTCTAAATAAGCGACATATTACAGGGTACGTTTACACTGCGTCAGATCAAACGAAGGCATTTGGATAAACCTTAAATTCGCAGCATAATGATGACATAGTCCAGCCGTGAAATTAAAAAACGCAAATTCCTATTTTTATAAATCATACAAAATTACGTGAACGCCAAACACCTTATTGACAACGGAGTTAAGTTCTTTGTATCAATGCTGCAAGAGTCTTAAACATTTTTTCTGGCATGTTTAAAAGACTCCGAAGCCTCTGTGAGACTTTCACTAGTAGATGACTATCAAACTATCTATGCAAATTTAGGCCTTCGTAAAGAATTTGCCGACGACAGTGTGAACTGACCTTTAGAGTACGGCTGCATGACAGTGAGTAGTAGTACTCTTCCGTGTTTTCTCGGCCGGTGTGACAGGCCGCGAGGGGTATAGTAACGTATGGGTAAAACGTGCACTCGTCGTCAGTGTTTCGTGCGTAAGTCTCTCTGACGTGTCGTATACCTGGTAGACTCGAAGGACTTTCTCTCCTTGGCAGTGGACTTGGTTTTCTGGCATTTATAGGTTTATACGGGCTTTGGACTTACTTCAGTGGATTTAAGCAGTGGCTTATAGTAATTTGCTAGTGAGATATACGGTGTGGTCGTGGAGATACGGCGGGATACCTAGGTAACATTCACCGGATGATAGTGCAGTGACTCGTGATGGTGTTCCTTTGACTAGAAAAATTACGCAATGCCTAATAGACTACGTAAAATGGTAATTATTTTACGAACACTACTATTTGCCCATTGACTGTTAGACGCTGTATAGCATTACACGCTTCTGCAATCGTGAATATATTATGAGTCGATTCACAATACTCTGTTGAGTACTGTATCTACTTGTGATATATCTTTATGGACATTTATGCATGTCCTTGATACTACGTTTTATCATCACCCTGTATATAGACGACTAAAGAATGTATGGGCTAACGTAGAATGCACTGAAAACCAAGGTCAGTTCCAAAGATATCCACGTTGTACGAGTGGATGAATAAACATGAAACAGACGTATGTTCATTTCAATGGTTCTTTTTACCATGAAATTTCGACATCTCTCTCGTACGAGGAAATTCTGTACTTGGATGGTTGCGAGACAAAGTGTTCAGGGCGGAGCTCATAACGTTTTACCGAACTATATGCAGTTCTGTTATTAATCAAGGAAAGTTTACTATACTAGGGAGTACTTTTGAAAGTATACGAATTTAATTACACGTGCGCTAGATAGTATATTTTTGCTGGCATCTTATATAACGAGATTATAATAAAATGTTGCTTTTCTCTATCTGGATGACAAAATTCAATTTCCCAGTTTTACACTTCTAGACTGGAGAAACGTATCTGATTAGGATTGAATTGACTTTTCCCCAAGGTTTAGAGTCAATGGAATATAAGCTATTGAATTATATTACTTCTCAAGTGTTATGTCTTTGAGTTAATTAGAACAAATATGTGGTACCTACGTTTCGTACTATAGGAAAGTAAAGCATTGGTGCTCGAATATCTGATTTCCAGATCAGATATTTCGTCTTGTGCATATGTGATATGGTATATTGATGGGGAATAATGTCACATGTGAAAATGAGATAAGATCTTCGTAATTTGGCCTCGTTTCATGAGAATCTGTAATCGCAAAGACCCGAGGGATCTTCGGTGACAGAAAATGATACTCATAGATTTTGCTCTCCGATATCTCAAGACCAGCTGGATCATTTGCTCAGAATCCAGTCGAATTCACCGTCATCCATCCTGGGTAAATTTAATCGGTCTACGAGTCAGTACACCGTAAATTGAACTGTTATGAGTACCCGGAGGCGATCTTCAAATTCTAGCGATGGAAACGATTCGAACTGAAAGTTTCCATTCTTCGAAAGCCTCCGGATATGAAAAGCTACGATAAATTGTGCGAGAGTAATGTTATTAAAAAACTTGTAGCTATCTTGTTAAGTAGGATATCACGTACAACTCCCATTGCACAGCGTTTCGAATCAATTAAGGTTACCCTGTTTGCAGGATGGTTAGTCCCTGACTTAATTAACAGATGTCCGAGGTGAATTTGGTAGTCAGCATAGAGGCGTCTCATGTCTTGGTAGAACAAGCATGTGTTTTGTATTCCAGATCGATGCTGTCCATTCTGGAAGACCTTGTGCAATTTCCCATATAAATTTGTAACATAACCTTAGCATTGTTTGTTTGCATGGTTTTTTTTTCAAATTACTTTGCAATACTAGAGGACGATTCCTGGGACTAACGTTTTCTGTCAAGACATACAATTTTAGACTGTTTCGACCCAATTTCAAAGTGCCCCGTACGGATAGCCTTGACTTCTTTTTTTAAACCGATGTTCCGACCTAATAGAACCGCGTCTAGTGCTTCCTGAATTATCCTTCAAAGTAGGTTTTGCTTGCTTGAGAAAAACTGAAAATTTTCTTTCGGATTTCATTTCATCTTAAAGACAAGAATTCTCTGAGTGCACGTCACCGCTTGATTGTGTTCCAGGTCAACGGCGATGATGACTGGGAGTACGAGGAGATTATCCTCGAGAGAGGCGGTGCTGGTCTTGGATTCAGTATCGCCGGAGGTACGGATAATCCACACTTTGGTAACGACACTGCTATCTACATCACGAAACTCATACCTGGTGGAGCTGCCTCAGCCGACGGACGTTTGCGCGTTAACGATACGATACTCCAGGTGAATGACGTCTCCGTCGTCGACGTACCTCACGCGTCGGCTGTTGACGCCCTTAAACGTGCCGGAAACACCGTCAAACTGGTATGTTCTCAATGGTATCTACTTATGGCAGCTGGTGCTCATGAATATGGCATGACATTAATATCCACCCGTTAGAACGAACTGCCATACCATCCCGTCTTACATCTTCTATCCATATTTCACTCTTTTTGTCTCCCGCGAAAGTTTCGCCTCCATAACTTAACAGGAAGTCGAATCTTACTTGACGTAGATAGCTATAGGATGGTAGATGAGCGATCGCTGCTCTGGGACTTTTTAAAGCTCCCAGGGAAACGGCTCAGGCTTTAAACTCGTCTTAGTGAATGGAAAATGGGCGTCTGGCGAATTCCTAACATGTTTTCACCAGGTTGGATTTCATGTGTTAACACTTGTCGGAGACGCTGCCGTTCAGTCGTCATACTCTGTCGTGACGGGATTGACCGAAGGTGAAACAAACTCTGGGGATTATCGGCTAGACAGGATAGACAATGGTGCGACGAGTCTGGCTACGGTCTGAACCACCTCGCTATGGATCAAAGTATCCAATTATTGTTGCGAGACACAACGAGATACCCTAGAACGATAACAATGTCTGCTGTCTGTCAGAGACAGCACTTTTTATTCTTCCTTTATTCAACGCGATAATACCTGATATTTTTCCTCCGTCTACTTTTTCCTTCTCGTCCCCATCCTCGTTCACATCCACCTTCCATATATACGCCTATGTACTTCTATTTTGAGACTCTTGAAATATATTTTTCGACGCGTTTTATATATCCGTAAAGAACTACGCGACATGGCACTTGATAAATTACGACGATGCTGGAGAAGAGCGTTCCGTCAATTTCGTGAATTAGCGGATGACGTTGACGCCTCATACTTGCCGGGGATTTACGATCGTCTTTTGTTTTCGGAAATTTTTTTTGGCTGTCGCTTACACGTGACGCGGCGTCTTGAAATTTTTATCGTGTTATCACGCAGCACTGCTTGCAAAATTGACAACAAACAGATTTCATATACTGCAAAAAGGGCATCGGTTGACTGCATCTGCTTGCGTGACATTAAAGGTCCTTTAAAAGTATCGAAGGTCATAGGTGTTAGGTGTAAATTCCATGAGATTAACACGATATCCTAGATCAGCTGTTGGGCATTTAATTAACAAGGGATTCGGAGTGTACTGTTACTCCTTTAACGATTTATGAACTCTGCAACGACCGAAGTGGCAATATCGTTAAAATTCAAGACTTTGAAATGCGAATATTAGCCAAGAGACTTTTTTGTCGAATATCCTAAAAAAAAACTATATTGAAATTTCGATATTTTATAGAATCTTTCATTTTCTCTATATTGAACCAAGGATATGCTTAACGTCAATTTTTTAACTGGCATCAGGTCGCGACACTTGACTTAAATTGAATTTATTTTCGCCTGTACTTTAATATTTTTGTTTTTTCAATTTTTCTACCTCTCAGTCTATTAATAATGTTTTCTTTATTTTTGATAGTATGTTCGTCGACGACGGCACACGCAATTGATAGAAATCGAACTAATCAAGGGCAACAAAGGTTTAGGCTTCAGCATTGCTGGTGGAATAGGCAACCAGCACATCCCGGGTGATAATGGAATATACGTCACGAAAATCATGGATGGTGGAGCAGCACAAGTTGATGGACGCCTCGTCGTTGGTGACAAATTGGTCGCCGTTAGAAATACGTTGGTGAGTAATAATGTCCCTTCAGATTTTATTATCTCACGTTCACCTGGTTCATAGAATATTCTTGTCTGTTTTCTTCGTTTCATCGAACCGCAGACGAAACGACCGGATATCTCGATAAATGAAATTTCCTCAAACGCTTTTTCAATTTCCATCTGCGCTTGAAGGATTCTTCGTTGTGGCCTCTTTTTGATATGAGGCACGGCATCACGCTTCCGGCAACACTTTACACTTTCCGATTTCAATTCGACGCCCTCACATCCGGCGACTACCCCAACAATATCAAGACGCAATGTGTAGTATGTATTCGTACATGAAATTCAGAGGTTAATGAAGTACAGGCAGTGGTTTCGTTCCCGGTTTTATGTGTCAGCAACGACTCAAGGACACTGCAATGACTGCTCAACTGTAAGATACGAACTCTGTTGTAAAGGTAGTAAAACCGGGTTCGAACCTACTCGGGATCCTCTCGGGAACTAGTTTTAGCGGTGGCCTTCTACTTTCCTGGACGATGGAGAGAATGTTTTCGCGAGATATCACGTTTATTATTTTTTATGTTCGCATATTTTCGGACTGCACAGACCATTAGGCTTGTTACGACGTGGCATGGCTCGCTTGCAGGTACTATAAAGCGTTTGAGCAATGGCTCGCAAAATATTGTTCGTTCCATACTCGCGGTACCCTCTGTCCGATTAAGCCGAGCGTGAGATACTGTTTTCCATGTTCGTAGAAGGACAAAAATGGTTTGTTTGAAAAAATGCGCTTTGCGCGCTCCAGATGTCTTCAAAATGTTATCTCATAACGTGACCGGGCCAAATATTTTTTTAATCTATTTCCATTCGACTTTCTATTTTCCCAAAGGTACGATCCGGTTTAATATTCTTCCCGAAAGATTGACATTCGGGTGACAACCCTTGACTTCCGGGCCATATCAGTTTCGTGACAAAGAGCCTAGAATGGCGTAGGCCTATTCATTGTGATCGGCAGCTTTTCAGGCCGTGTAAAAACTCACTTTAGAAAAATGAAGTTGCCACCATTTTTCACGTCGGCATAGAGAAAGAAGAAGGGTGTCACGACGGAGCTACCTTCGCGAAGAACGGCCCACAAATGGATGGTTAAGTGCGGATAGGAGAAATAGATTAGGGTGAAAAGAGGGTTTCGTGTAATTGATAGCCGCACCGTCAGCAATACTACTCAAGACGTGTCACTGCCCCAATTCAATATGCGATACCTATACAATGCTTATGCTTTCCACTAGTAAAATCACCGTATGATTCTTTTATCCCTTCTTTTCATTCTACCGCTGTATTGTGCCGGTGAATTTGAAAAAAAAACCGAAGCACTGTATCAGATCAAAATCGTCTGAAATAGTCTAATTTTCTCCAACTTCTTAGACACTATTTTTCCTCTCTACCCCATTGTTTTTTGCGAGGCGTACCTCCTAACACTTGAAACCCAGAAACCTAAAGTTGACCAGGAATAGTCGGTTGGCCATTTCCGGCTATTTCACTTGTCACTGAACTCACGTTCGTCCATCAGCAAATGGACATGGGTCCAGTAACGCTGGACCCTACCGTGTTATATGAAACTATCCCAATCCCGGGCACTCATTTCGTTTTCCTGGTTTGAATGATTCATTTCCTATCTTATCTATTATTATCACTTCTCAATTCGTCGTTTTCACAACTCTCCAAGTAGGAGCATCGGCGATCCACGCGAGGGGCAACCAGTCTGTAGCTGGACCTAACGTTAATTGGCAATTTCAGTGATGAGATAACGAGACGGATAGCTATATGTACCCAAAGCTGCTGACTTGAACGATCCGTTGTTATTTTTCACAGAGAGCAGGGAACGATGTATGACCAAAGGAAAATTCTTAAGAACCAGAGACATTAGGTACGTGACTTTGATCACTGAAACGTACAATATAATTACAATGAATTTCTCAGTGCGAAGTTAGTTTCGACGCGTTTAATTCTTTTTTTTTCTTCCTCTCACTCAAGCAGTTGATGCTGACAGCGCCGACTTTTCGCTGTTCTTTAACTTTTCATTGCTCGCTCTTTCGTCACCGACGTTTCTTCATTCTCAATACTCGTTGTTTCAGTTTGGCTCAGTCGGTAATGCGATCTCGATTTCTCGCAAATGAATGAAAACGATATTCCCGACGATTTACGTACGTTTTTTGCGTGCGTACGTTTTTTGGCATGATCGACCCTTTTTTCGTGCCTTAATTCGCCCATATATTTTCATTTTTACTTCCACCACCCCATTTCACTTTCTTTCCACTTTCCACGGTGTGTAATAGCTCGCCATTATTAACCTTCCACCATGTACATCGGAACACGGATCAAAGGTCGTATATTTAATCCAATACCCATGGTCTCTATTGGAGCCACGTCCTTTATTAACAATTGTTATGAAAAATCGATGGGACTCGAAGCATTCAATTATTTTTCGAGGCCCTCGAAATAATAAACTTCATCTCACAGCAATTCATGCTCCTTTCTGATGAACGATCCTTGGGATTTTCATCATGACTAACTAGGAAATATCTCAAAGACCATAGAGGGCAATTTCAATTGAACTCTCTGGCTCAGGTACATGAGGATAACAATGTAGATGGGATATGAGGTAGCTATACGGAACATGATACTCTAAAAATAGTATTTGAAGCGTTTTGCTTTTTTATTGCACTATCGTCTACTCGTCATTCTTTTTCTTCAGTTTGTCTCTCCCGGTCCTGCTGACGCGAACGAACGCGAAGCTCGTTCCACTGTAAAAATTTTACAAGTAAAGTCAATTATCCAGAACTCACTTAATTGCCCCGTATAAGTATACATACATAGGTTTTACATACACACCACTGAAAGACACCATAAGGCTCGTACGCACCGATGCATATTAAATGCAATTGCTTTACTTCCAGCAAGGTGACAAGAACCTGGAGAACGTGACACACGAGGAAGCCGTGGCGACGCTGAAGGCGACACAGGACCGAGTTGTTCTTCTTGTAGCTAAACCGGAAGGTGCCGTACCACCTCCACCTCCGGCATCCGACCTCTCGCTCTCGCCACAACCACGTAAGCATACCGCCATTACTTACTTGTATGCCTTTTACTTAAATATTAATGGAACTAAAATATCGAGGAAGCTGGCCGCCACTTTGCCGCCTATAAAACTTTCATACTGAAGGAATAGAGCTCCTTTGTTTGTCATACCGGAATCCAGGATGAAACTGGAATCCGGTGCTGCTCGGGCGAACTCAACTAACAAAATCCTTGCATACCGACAACTCTTTGAGATTAAAGGAAGTTCTAAAGAATGTAGCGACCTTTCCTTGTTACGATCTTCCTTTACTCGTCAGACAAGAATATACTCTC
>JARPRG010000343.1:0-21433 GCA_031001745.1 Hartigia nigra | reverse complement strand
TAAAGGAAGTTCTAAAGAATGTAGCGACCTTTCCTTGTTACGATCTTCCTTTACTCGTCAGACAAGAATATACTCTCTTTTTTCATTCTTTGATATGAAGACGTCCAAGGACCCCTGGATATTAATAAAAGATTAACTTTGAATGAACACCCGGAAAACATGGCTTTAAATGCTCCCGATCTTCTTCCTTTGATCCTTTTACCAACTCCAGAAGATTTTTAATGTCGCGTCACCTACAATCTGAAAGTTCAGCACTTTATCCCACTGTCACACAACTATATTTATAGTTGCCTGTCTCCTGAACTTATCAAAGCTAGATTCACGCCTTTCGAACTTATGCAGTCGCTCTGGCGAAAACAAGTAATTTACCCAAGTTTATACATTCCAACCGAGTGGCATATCGCCATTAGTTTACTAGCCCGTAGATACAGTAAACATATATGCAACGATTGTACCTTGCCGATACTGAAGCTCGACAACTGCCAACTTCGTCCATTAGAAATTAACTCAGCTTCGGCTCTTCCACGTATTGAAATATATCGGCACTTTTAGCTATTTTCACTTCAGATGTCATATCGGTCATGCGGGCAACTCTAATGTTCCATTATCTAAGTTTTCATTTTCTACGATAACGTTCAGCTGCTCACATCTAATGTCACAGTTTAGTCGGATCGCTACGCTGACACGTGCTAAATTCGTCACAGAGCTTCTCGAAGCTTTTGTGAGTCAGTAAAGAATTTTTCCCGTTAGCATCAGCTACGGCGTGAACACCGATAAAATTAGCACACCGGGCATCGAAAGACATGTGCGTAACACGCAAGCGTCGATATAGATACATCATAGGACAGATCGTGCAAACCACCCATCCACCCACCCATAGACATACATCTAACGCCCCTATCCCTGTTCCCCCCCATGAAATTCTATTAGGTCCTCCCTGTCTGCAACTGACAAGCCAAAGCGAGTAATTGGGTTCGTCGAGGTAAATGTGCCCATGAGAGAAAGGCGTCTGCATTTTCTTTTGCTTTGGCGTCGTTTATTAATGTACCCCTTTTCGTCTTGCCCGCTAACTTCCCTTAGCATTTTAATAGAGCAATCGCGAGTTGGACAAGAATTGAGCTTACGGAAAAACAAAGAAAGACTTTATATTACTGTCTTTTATTGAATCTTTTTCAACTTCCTTTCACGGAGTGTCACGCTTTGCCATTTCAATTGTACTTGAGGGATATCCTGTTGAATGCATTAACTTTTCACTGTGGATTTCTATATAGGATTAGTTTTAATTTCTGTTCTCTCTACCCCCTCGATTGATCCCTTGGGACCACGAAATTGTCCTTTAGACGAATTCGAAATACCTTGGCTGTGCTCTGTAATAAAATTTGTATGATTAGCTATCGTAAAGGTAGTAAACCCTTCTTTTGTGTGGTACATATTCATCCTCCAATTTTCTCATTTATAAAAATAAACACGGTCCTGATGTTTGATGTGGCGCAAGAGTTTCACAGCCCGAAGAAAATGAATTTTAGATCGGGTCTTCACTTTCACTGTGAGTTTTCCTACTGTCGGTCGATATAATTTATTCATTAGCGTTATAAAGCAGAGATCATAAAGTTTCCTCCCCAACCATCCGAGTAAAGGCCAACCCATGGTTTACAGTTTCCCTGACTAGCATCTCCTTTCGACGTGGTGCGGTTATTGTGGTTGAATTCAAATTGCTTACCAAATAAGGACGGCAACTCGAATTGGGTTACAGACTAGATTATTCATGTATATATTTTATAACCTTACTGAACGTTGCAACAAATTGTCAGTTTAATAAAATACCGCGTTATAGAATGAAGGGGGAGTCCTTCAAAATGACTTTCCACGAAATGATAAATTCAAAATTAATGACAATTCTCTCTCGAGACTCCCCCAAGTATATAACTCGTAAACCAGCCAGTTGAAATGATAAATTAATATTTTACACTCCCTGAGTGCAAAATATTCTTCAATTACTGTCAACTTAATTGTGTCTCCCTTTTTATATATATATATACATATACATATACTGCAGGCAAGTTTTAATTTTCCTTTGTTTCCCTTAACAGGTAAACAAAATGGTTCGGTTTCAGCACTGGAGAACAACTCGCTGGCGTACTCGCAAGAGTCACGCCACGCGTCCTCTCTCGCCCTCCACGGCGCCACGACGCCGCGCGCCGTTTCCCAAGAAGACGTTTCACGGTGAGTCCCGTTTCAATTGTAAATGCTACACTTGACCTCCACTGTACCGTTACTAAACAATTCTTTGGGGATACGTATACAGAAACGCAATGTGTAACTTTGAAACGCATATAACAATTTCAATGATGCTTTCCGTCTTTTTCTGCCATTACGTGATATTCGCGTTGACTCTGTCGTTGCTTCAAATGCAACATAACTTCATTTTTATAAAATTCTACGATTGACAGTTAAAGTTCTCATAATATTTAAAGCCTCATTCGTCTAGAAATCCTGTGAGGCATCAGTATCCCTCGTATAGCATATAGTATGTAAATCTCACGCGGCTGATTTCAAAATGTATCTCATGTATGAACGATTCGAAATCTCGCGCGTTGCACTCGACGCAGAGAATTTCCCAGTGGCTGTCGGAAGTCTAGTTAATTATACAGTCACAGTCGTCCTACTGGTAGTGCCGGGAGGGGGGGGGGGGAGGGTGGATGCGAACATTCGGAATAGAACTGAACGAGAAGGGCGGGATTGTGGTAGCCACTGTGCGAGCTAATTGCCGATGGATTAAGGGTTTATCGAATCGGTCTGCTAGCAGAGGGGATTGGTCCGGACCAGTTATGTACTAGCTCGAGCGAACGTTTCCTCCTATTGACCTGTCGCTCAGTGTTGACCCCGGACGATTCTTGTCTTGTCGAAATGCATTTCCCATTTCCTGCAACACGATCTTCTCTCCTGCATAGTTAAGATCCTCTTCGAGAGGTGCATAAGGTCGGGGATGCAAAAATTGATCCCCGTTTGTATTTCTGTATATGGTACGTAGCGTTACGTCAATTACGACTCAATATTACTATAGTGTCTTTTGCAAGATTAACCCTTTCGAACCGTTCTCTTTTCGCGAGAACATAATTGAATGAACACGCGTGACTCTGCTCATCCTTTTTTTCCCCTTTTGAGTGGTTAAGGGGAGGAGAGGAATCCCTCTAATTCCTTGAGAAGATATTTTTCAGCGTACATTCACTAGGTTTGTGCCGGTCGTTCCAGCGGCGAGTGCTAAATAATTATCCTAATTTTACTTAAATTGTGAGGGAAAGTAAGTTACTGCTCGGGCATAATGGTTCCAATTAATTTAGTAGAAGGAGAAATTAAACTTTTTACGTGCATTTACGTTATGGCTGAATACCGTAATAATTCGTCTCCTGACGGGATTTGCCAAATCCCCTGCAGGCTCCTTTCCGACTGGGTCCGAATCTTCGCGATGCAGAAAAGTTTTTCATCGTGCGAGGAGTGCTAACCCAGGAAGCAAGAAGAGTGGGGAAGGAAGGAAGGATAGAACGGTTGAAGGAAGGACTAATTGCACTTTTGACTACTGCAGAAATGTACGAAGGAACTCGACATTAAATATTACCCGGAATAGAATATTTCATTAAGCCCGCAGGCACGAAAGTTCAACGTACCTAGGAAGACTTTATTTATTCACTTCCTGTCTTGGCACTCTTCATTCGTGAATTTTTTTAATTCCCTTTTTCCCGTACGCCTGGCGCATTCGATTCATACAAATTAATTTCACTCGTTACCTACGGAGAAAATTGCATAACATTTCATCGTGCATATGCGTTACGCTAATGATTTTGGAATCCTTGTCATTAGCGTGAAATTTTGCAAAAATAAAACCTTCTAGTATCTACACCTTTCTTCATTTTACTGTTTCTTTTATTTTATTTTTTTTTTATAATTCTCCTAAACAAACCTGTGGTTTCATGTATCCTACTTTTCTCTGGAAACCAGTTCAAATTTATTCGCAATAAGCACTGTATACATAGTTTCCACTTTGATGTACGTTTAAAAAGATTTAATTCACGTGGCAAAGAGTCGGCATATATTCACTTAGAATAAAATGCTCAACCCGAGTAAATTATGTATATAATTAAGGTTCTACTACCATCTCGTGACGTCATTTCTGACAATTTATCTACAGTAACCGACATCGTGAAAGACTACAGGTTACAACAGATTTTTTAATTATAGCTCGATTCGATTAAATACGTATATATCTATATATTTTCTTCTATATTTAACCGTTCCTCTAGTCCCACGATCAAGCACTAATTACCTCTCTGTCCGGTACTAGGCTCCAATTATACGTAATTATCGAAGTAGCAGACAGACTACAGAAAGGAAGGGAGCATCGATTGCGGTAGCGATAGGTCGATTTAACACTGTATTCATTACAGAATCACGTTGTATATTCAAAGACCGTACTTCGACGTCTGCTAAAACGTGTCGTAAAAGGCAGTTGAAACATTTGAAAGTTATTGGCCTCATTATCAACACTACTTTGACAGTCACTCATTTCAATTGAAAACCCGAGAAGACTCAATGCGACAGAATCATAAAACACTTATAATATCATATAAATCCATATCGAAGGAATAAAAAGTCGTACACATTGTTTTAGTCAATATAGCCTATAATCGCGCAGTAGTGAATCACTTCTACCAACCATGGCACAGCGCATCTGGCCGTTTCAATCCTCCTTACTCATTTAGGCTCAGGTTCTGTTTCTCCCGTGATTCACATGCAAATTATGGTTTTCTAATACACAGCATTACGAGCGATTTAAGTCGCAAGTATAAGCTGCGGTAACGTCAACGTATCGACCGTTCAAAGCCGTAAATCTTCAATGTCCTATAACGCGATAGGAAATTCTAGAGGCAGTACCTACATCATCCTCGGATATATCGATGGGAATGAATTTCCTATCCTGGAACAGAGAGGCAAGGGCCTACTGATATTAATTCTCGGTCAAAGGGCACAGTGATTCGGTAAACGTGTTCACGTGTGTCTAGAATTCGTAGAGAATTCTTGGCACAGGTTTTGCCGTATAAGCGCGTTCCTGGGTTTATGTTGGTATCTGTGTGTCTATATATATATATATACATATAGATCATGACTTCAGATGCAGGCCAGGGTCAGGCTTTGGCATCACTTGAGCAGGGGACAATTCACTTACGTAACGAACCGTTAACAATTAATTTTATTACTGCTAGGTTCTACGTGAAGATTGAGGAGTGAGATATCCTCCGTACGACGTCATTGTTAATGTTCGACGAACTGATGATCAATAATAAATCGTCTGGTTTCATTATAACTATATGGTTTCATTGATGAAAATATTGCACAATCATTTTGCACGGGTTAACAGTCAGCTTGGACAATGTCGCCGTATCGGGTGCTGGAGAAATTCTTCTGTATGGTGGATATCCTTGTTACTTTGGTCGGGTCGGACAATAAAATACCCTTGTGAATGTGGAGTCAGCAGCGCCTCTATGGCGACGGCGGACATGGGATTCAGTTGACACTAATCCCTAGCCCCTCATCCGGCTCATTGTGACCACGCACAACGGGACAAATTTAATTTCTGTTGGACGGACCCTCGCACTCCGCTTAAGCAATTCCGTATAGCGTTCGCTCTTACCGACCTCAGGGATATCCCTCTTGAACCGTCATACGAGAATTGGACAATGGAAAGACTATGTCGCTATTGGGGCATTCGCAGAATATCTTGATTAAGGCGAAAAAAAAATATTTCTCGTATCCCTGATACGTTATGGGGTTCAAAGGCCACGTTTTGCAAGTTACAAATTTATTCGGGGTTGAAACGCTAAACTTTGTACGGAGTTACGAAAAGTAGAAGAATGCTTTGGGAGTAATGGTTTTGACCGGCTTACTAGAAGATAAATCATCTGTTTACATTGCGGTATTATGTGAAATTTTTTTATGTTTTTTGTTTTTATTATTGGACAGGGTTCTTGGCTTTTCGTTGTATCCTATAGTGAAATAAATGTCTATGCTGTATTATTGATACACTGTTCGGTATAACGTTTTTTCACGGAAGTGAGCTAATATCAGGCTTATTCAGCATTGTCTTCGTGCTGACAACGTGAAGTCCGAGGTTTCCAGCTTACAAACCAACTGTAAACGACGTCTCAGGCCAACGACACTTTGGGTGATCCTATTGTGCGCCTCTAGCGTCGCGACGACTCGACGGCTGAGCCAGCGATATTTTGCGGATAGGACTACCACGAAAGACTTATTGGACGAGATTCGTTAATTTTGGTTACAGATCATTGAATTTACTTCCTTCGGATAACAGATATATAGCGTCGTTATAGTGACGCAGCAAATGATTTGCTTGTGTATACACATAATTCCGTTATTGTCAATTAAATTAGTTATGGCGTGAATGAATACAGTTATGGCTGATTTTGATAGGTTTATGAATGCTTTTTGCCTATTGCTATTATATACGTGTATACAGTCTCAATATTGTATAATTAGCAGCAGTGTAACATGCATATGCACATTTTCAGTAGCTGATGGCTGTGTTTGTTTTCACAGGACGCAAATGCATCTCTATGTCAATAAAGCTCTTCATAGCCCGGCAGGGTAACGGGCTCGCGCATCCGTGTTTCCTAATAGCTTAGTTTAGTATCAGCTTAGACCATTCTGCAAGACTACCACTCGATATGCAAATCAATGTCGCCTCCGGTTGTAGATGCGTAAACGTGGTGAAACCCGATGCGAAGTAGCGCGGCTTTCAAACTTGATAACGAACTTCTTGCCGCGGGAGCCAATGGCGTAACGTAACTCTGTCCCATACATAAATTTGCATATATCCTTTGCTTCCTCTTTGCTTGATCCACCAAGATAAATTCTCGTAAATTGCTGTGGCTTTGACGGGAAACTGATAGTCATAAAAGAATCGGACGAATTGCGATGCATCAAGGGAATTTTTCTGTTTTACTCTGCTTTTTTTATTTTGCCAATTTCTCCAACGCAATATGTGATATTCGTGTATTGATTGCACTTACCGGAGAGTATGTATCACTCATTCAGGGAATAGTACCAGGGCTCAAACTGCTCGTAAACAATTTCGTTGTGTCCGATTTAGGATTTTCGAAGGTCCACCACGTACCATATAAATAATCCTATATCGTGGAATGGGGTTGCGTATAATTCGATGTATTTCACCTGCTCCACTCCAGATTCATATGAAATCCGGGTAAAAATACCGCTTTCCACATGTCGGATTGCCCAGTATTACCGCGAGCGGATATTCACCAATTCGTATAATTAATGATACAAAATAGTAGTAGCGCGTGTGATTTCAACTGTTTAGATCGATTGAGAGATTATTTATAACAATTTGCTAATAATTAATTGCCGGGTGGGTAGATATGGCTATTGTTGATAAGCTGCTGAGTCTAGAGATTTTCGTCGCTCAAATGGTGGTCGTATATGGCGAAGGGACAAAGTTTGCAACTATAGCGATCACGCAGGTCATGCCGGGTACGTGGCACTTCATTAGAAGTCTGAAAGTTATGCAAGGAACGCGACGGAGATGGGATGTCGACCTTAGGAAGTCAGAGGTCGTAGGCGAAACGCCTTTGCACGGTAACATACCCAGACTTAGCTCACTTACGGCGAGCAAAGGGAAAAGGAAACCACCATATAATCGATTATACATGCCGCAAAAGCACTGAGACCTTTCGAATAGGGGTTTAGATGCGCATAAAATACCTATTCAATTATCAGTAAGCTGATTGAGAAACTTCGCCAAGTATCGGAGGAAGGTAAACTTTGGGGTATGGATTTTCGTTGCAAAAACAAGTAAGTGGTTTAGGGTTTTTTTGAGTGGTGTTTTAGGGGTACCTACCCTTTACTTTGTGGATCTGCTATTGTTATCAATCCCAGAAGCTTATTAATAATCAATTGCAGATTTCCTTGTCGTAGAATGTCTATGTTTTCGGATTGGGATGCCAAAATCATCGCAAAAACATCCAAGACAGGGTGGGCTTGACAAAGAATAATTTCAGACAGATGGGGAAGATCCAATTAAACTTGTGCGGACCTCGAAATTCATCCTCAGGGACAGTCCTGGGTCTTGACGCGATCCCACGGATCAAGATATCCGACGCCTTCCGCTTCTCTCTTATCGTCCGACGCTGTCGGATGAAGTCTCTGGACCGACTGAGGTTGCAATTAAATTGTCAACTGAAGCATGCACAGCTGATACAGAGACATCCATTCTACAGAACATTTATATATAGGTTTTTAGATAAATGCACATACTTAGCAAGACTTTGACACCCTCTGGGAGATTAGTTCCTTTTTTACGTTCACGTAGCACGGCGACGCGTTGAGACGCTAAAAGAAATCTTTCCGCCTCGGCAAGTGCTTGTGATGAATGGCTGGTTCTTTTTCCGCTCGCTGGATTACAGAGACCTCCCCGAATTAATCAAGTGTCCCATCATAGTAGGAAACTGGTCAGGACAGTATCGGATTAGAACGGGCTTCCAGCTTTCATGAAGCACAATATAATCCGTTCAGCTCCCGGCTAACATTCGAGTGGCTTTATTGTCTGCTGATTTTTTTTTTCAAGTACCGTATTTTCTGGATTATTAACATTTTCGAGATTCTCGCTTGCTCCAACCCTCTTCTCATCTTTCTGATCCCGCTCATCCTCCTCCCTTTGCATTCCCTCTGTAGTATCAGAGTTGCTTTTGCTATTCACGGGAACGTTGGAATCGATTGAAAATTCCTCACCCTCAATTTAATCCTCGTTCGCCATGTTGGCCCGTACGACAACAGCAATCTGCCGGTATTGATTTATTGCGAGAAACAAAAGGATCCTCCCTGTCAATGGAGAAGAAGGCGTGCGAATGTCAGCCAGTCCAACCTCACCTGTCCCCCTATGTCATTCGTAAAATAGAAATGGTAGTTTCGAATGCGTTCTACGTAAATGTACATTTTTCACTCGAGAATCCTGACATGTTTCGGATGAATTTGCTTACGCAATCACTTTTGTACGTTTCCGCGTTTTATCTCGTTTAAAAATACCTTTGTCTACTTCAGTTTCGTACTACATCGTTAACTTACTAGTTGCGACCTATATTCCCTATGACGTATCTCCAATGCGGAGGACCTATGTCGATCGATTTTAACTTGCAGTCGCCAATTTTTACCTTGTTACCAAGCTGTGTTGTATAGCGATATGTATGTGCACTATATGTATGTATGAATCGTTTCGCTCATGCACAAAGTTGCAATTGTATATCATTATATTGTATAGGGCAAGCGAACAATTTCATAGCCCCTGAGCTACGTGCAGAACCTATAAAGTGCAATAGTCGTCGCGTATAGTTACATATTTACCACAACTTTTTCTATTTCACTTTAGTCGCAATGTCCATTATGCAGTTTGCTCCATTTTCTTGCTATTTTTAGATGATCTATGGTATATTAAAATTTAATAAATATACGATAGAATGGAGAATTGTTAACATGCGTAAATATTTGTGTATATTTTACAGAACTAGGGACTTTTCAATTCTAGTGATACTTTCATGTTATGGACTTACTATTATTATTGTACTGAAATAATCTGGACGAAGTTGACGCGCGTATTCCGGACAGCCGTCCAGAATGGCGGCTTTGCCAACAGGGTAAATTATATTAGGGACTTTCGAGCAGTTCCGAAGGCAACGAGCAGCCGGCAAATGGTACGGGTTAGGTAGATCCTTTCCGAGCCGCGGATTTAGGAAGTTGGCGAAACCTCGTTGCTGAAATCCTCCCTGATGAGAAGGAACGGTTCCGAGTGGCCCGAGACGCCCCGCGTTGTCCGTTCATTAAATAAGTTTGGTTTGCCACTGGAGTCTAACCTGTGACGCCTTTACTAGATGAAAGTCCACGAACGTCATCATCAACACTTTAACCTGTTTTCAACCCTTCTGAGAATACCCGTACAAAACATACAACACTTGAAAGTTGTTCTATGGATTTCATCTAATAATACATCATGTAGAAATTCATGCGAGTACTTTGACCAGAATTCACGAAACTTTGGATTATGGTTGTTCTCCTGAATTACGATAAATGATTATCGATACTCAATATACTGGTCAAGCACGTGATCGCATCTGCGTCCATTGTACAATATAAAGAATGCCTTACGCAACAGTCCGTTATGCGATTAATATAGCCCATTGTACATTGCATAGGAGGAAGCAGCCGTTAGTGCGAGTTATGGTAATCATTCGATCGTAAATGCGTCGGGAAATATGCTACGTTCGCCATATCGGGTGCACAGGTGCGTCAGACGATTCAGCTTATTTTCTTCTGAATGTTTTACCATTTTTGACTTGCGTTCGCAGCAGCAGCGGAACAAAACATATAAGTGCTTATTTAAACATTTTTTAAGTGATGCAATTTATGGGATTCAATGCGGTTCTTCTTTACGAAATTTCCGTCGTATTTATCTTGATCGTTTACGAGGATATTTTGAGCTAAGAGGATTTTTCTGCCTCTCGGATTGGTTGCTCGCAGCCTTTGCTGTACTTGTATATGAAGTTAAATCCTTTTCCAGGCGTGTTACTGTAGAGCCATTACCGAGGATCGTATGAGAATTTATAGGAGCACGTGCTGTGGGCAGGCAACCGGTCTAACGTTGCCGTTAGTATGGTGCTCCTCCTTCAGGCGTTAATACCTACTAAAGACTAAACTAATGCTTGACTCATCGTTCAATACTTTCTGCGAAAACCGTAAGCATTGCACGTAACAATCCCACGTGTTATGCGATACAGCATAGCATAGATTATCTACTATAGGAGTAAAATGTATGTATATATATATATGTATACCTATATGGAAAATGAGTTTTGCGAAGAAGGTACGACAATACCACACCCGCTCATTGATTATGACTCATACACTGTCTGAATCATAAAATTTCTAGGTAGAATCTGGTTACCGTAAAGGCTACGTATTTACATATCCAAATGCATAGTATACATTACGATCGAACCGATATACCGAGGAATTCAAGAAATCGAAATCCACCGTTCTCTTTCTACACATCCTTTCCTTTCAAATAAAACCAAAATTTACAAGTCTTAATAAACAAGGAGTGTCACGACTATCAAAGGAATGTATCAGGGTACCAGGGTCGATATCTTGTCCTGAAGAGGACGTACTGCACTGTCTGACTACGTGCTCCCGACACGTGATTCAGAGAACGCATAGGAATGCTGTTAAGAGACTGGGGATCTAACTAGTCGGCGCATTAGTCGACCATTGGTGGTATATGACTTCCGGTCTGAAGTCGGTGGCCATCAGAAGTTTCCCGGTAGTACGAATAGACCGGTGGTATCTGCGCGCTGGTACTGTTACTTACAACCGTAGCTACTATATATAGTACACTCCACGTTTCATTTTCATTGGACTCAAAAACGGATAGCACTATCACTGTATAAGCCCTCGACAAGATGCATTTGTAATCATGTGACGCATTGGCACGAAGTGCTATTCGTGACTCACGTAGTAGTGGTGGTAGAAACTCCTTATGGCTTCCGCACTTTCCTCGGACTCGAACCGCCGTCATCCTCTCTTAGCTCGTCTATGCGAATGGAGTGCGTTGCTGATGTTATTCAATCCGTTATAACAGTACTACCGTATTAGCCAGTTTATATCAAAATATGAAACCTGATTACAGTGAGGTTCACGTGCAATGACGTGACTACCAAGTGCAATCTCCTGCAAGAGAGATCTTCAATCTCGTGGTGTATTATCCAATGCTCGTGCGATAGTTCGTAATGTGCTGCATCCGTGTTATGATATTGTGACACATGGTATGCTCAACGTGTACTACTGTGCGGTATACAGCCGAGGATTAGAAGATATACCGCCTGGATATACGTCCAGATAGAAGAAGACAGGGACAAGTGTGACAGGGAGGTTAGTCATCACATCGTATCGTACCGGTATAAACATTGTGACAAGTGCTTAAAGGGAATGCTTTAATATACACTTTTTATTTGGCATTGATCATAACGATTAATGAGATGTGATCCGAGTATATAATAAGAATCGTTCAAGTAATTCTCTAATGGCCTTGGTGTGATGCATGCAACATGCGTTACATAAGGACAATTTCGATTTAGTATTGATAAGATGGCCTTAGTCATTTCCTCCATGCATTTTTTTTCTCGTGTTACGTTCTCTTACGCTACTCTTTTACGATGATTATATCGCGTGGACATGATTGGCGGAATTTAGTATTATACTTCTACGTCGGGCGTTTCCCTCTTTCTGATCTTTCGCATGTATGTACGAGTTTGAGTATTCTAACGTAATACTTCTCGACCTTGGCATACAATCGCTCGAGTCACTGATAACAAGTCTGTTCGAATGAGGTTATTTGATTTATCGTACATACGAGATATTATGAATATTTACGGGATAATCAGTCGCTACTAGTTGCAACGCGTTGAATTCGTTAAGACGTATATATCTATAGTGACAATCTCTTCATGATTCGTATGCATTTGAGCACTCATATGATTTGAATCATTGATATCCTGATTTACATTTTGGGCTTGGGGCCAGCACGATCCCTATCCACTGAATTGTGGTCAGACGCTATTTCCCTGCGTCTTACAGGCTTCGTTCGTGAAATATCTGAAAACTTTCTCAGACGCATATCTCGAGCACATTATATTCCCGTGGACGAAGGTAGCGAATGGGAAGTAATTTTTGATGGGAAAGATATTGATAGAATATAAATTCCTTCGTGACGACTGAAAACTTAAGGCTACGTAGAAAAGCGTAGTTTATGTCAAGATAATCCTCCAGGGTGGAGGGCGAACGACAGTGTTCTAACCAATAAAGCGTGTAATACGAAAATCTAGAAAAAGTACGTGTCGAGCAATGGTCAGCGGTTACGAAGCGACCTGCACGTGAGCGATGTCGGAAATTCACGAGAAGAACAACGAGGAAAATTGCCGCTTAGTTTGACGATGGCTATCTCGAATAGCGCGTACCGCGCTCGGACATATTCAACACTATATCATTTTTAGACCTTTGGCATTTTTCAATGAAGCTACACGTAACCTTTGTTATATAAATCCATATAGTCGTCCATGATCTGTCTCTTTTGACAAATATTGAAAAGTAACGATATACCGCCGACATTTCTCTTATGCTTGTATTTTTATTTCTCCTATCAATATGTAACAGTGTCTATAGATATATGAAGCATAATACAAAAATTGTGCAATGTTTTCTACAATCTTATAAGCGTTAGACCTTTTTATGCTAACCATTTCGAATTTCATCAAGTGAAACGTGTCGCATTGTCGATTTCATCGATATCCTCTGATAACGTCGAGCGTTGCTTGGATACGACACGATTTGAGGAATCTGCTGGGTTCACTGGTGCCATATCAAGATTCAAACTGCCAGCAATATCTCTGTGGTACTCGAGGAAGCCTCGATGCTGGGAAATATCGTGATACTTCGACGGATAACGTCCCCGAGGGTATCTCGGGGGTGCGACAGTACGGGCAAAGCCGATGCTTGAGAATAGTGGCAGGGAAATGTCTGCTGACCGTTATCTGATACTGTATTAACGCCGTCGTAATTACCGCGTTACTAATTTCATTTGCGTTGAACACCCGCAAAGGTGTTACATGGACGGTTGAGTGCCATGTGCATTCTGCAGGATGGCTTTTACGGACATACAGATGCAACTGAGAGAAACTCTAGTACGCTTGACAACTCAATTTGCCTTGGGTACCTGCCCTCGTGGTTCGGGAATTTCTGGTTTATCTCCTCAATCATTATATAGACTGATGCGTATCGTTTGCACGTCTGATAGCACGTGATTATGTATTTGGCGAACTTGACGAGTAATTATTCCGATTATCCTAGAGAGATCCTTATGCTTAATTACATAGACCTCGAATTTTTTACGTGTAAACCGAAATTACGCAAAATATTTTATTTATAAAACAAATTGAAATGTGAAGTTAAGTTTACGCATTTTTGAAGTTAAGCATACAAAAATTGTATCTCGTAATACAATTTTTCGACTTTTCAATATTTGGGCGACACCTAAGGGCTGATATGTGTATTAACTGTATGTTGCGGCAGTACGTTATAGAAAAATCAATATAACATTATCAAATCAATATCATTCATTTGGAATTGCAGCCGCGTAACTTATCCGCAATAACAGATAACGAACAGAAACTCGAGCAACATATTGAATTCGCTATATATGCCGGTTTAAACGTGCCCCGAATCTCTCTAATGATCACGTATGACCTTGTCTAATGCATTAGTCCAGGAAGTCCTGCTGAACTAATCTGATCCAATGAGCCAAGGCCGTTATAGCATACATATAGTATATATAAACCATCCAAGACGGACAATTTCATTTAGAAGAATCTTTCAGCTGTTATACTTTTGAACTAGGCCACTGGAATTGTTTCTCCGCACAGACCCACATATCTCTATACAGTGTATACATTACTCTACCACATTTGGTCATATGCATAATATAAGGATCACGTAGTCGAGCCAGACTTCTTCTCGCATCTATGAACATTATTCAAGCCGTTGCACGGCGGTGGACGCAAAAGCGCATACACCCCGACTTCCATTGGAAGGAAAATAAGCAAATACGATATAGCGTTGAGACTGGAAGAATATTTGCTCAGGCATGAAAATCTAGAATGCAGAGAACGAAACATTGTCTATTTCTTGACGAAAGGAAGTGTAAGAAAAGAAAGAGATGAGGCGGAAAAAGTCTGACAATTTTTGACACTGTGATCTTTTCGACAAAAGTAACTGCCTACGTGTATCATATACTTATATAATATAGTACATAGAAGTATATTTTTTATACAGAGAAAACCTTTATCCATATATAGTATTCGCATTATTTGCTCTTTTGCGAATTTATCCGCCATCAAAGAGAGTCGCGAGTTCCTTTTTCAATGAATTCTTTTATATCCCTCGAATAAGGGGGAAGTCAATGTATCACTGAGAATATTTTACTAGTTATATTCCCGGTCCTCATATACATACTACGACGTGCGTTCAATCCTACAATCAACGGAGATACCGTTCGATTTAACTGCATCGAACCATAGTGAAAATACATGATGCAGAACAAAGATCATATCGTATGGAGATAGAAACGTTACCTATTCAATATGCGTCATGACGAATATGGCGAAAGCCTTTCTCTATATTCTGCTAGTACCGATACACGCCCATTCAATTACACGTGGGTCTACTTACATATGCATATGTAATACGTCTACTTCAATGCGACATATTCGTATTGCAAGAAGATGTCGATAGAAAAATCAATACTGCAGTCCTGGTATATAACGAAATAAGATAAGAGTTTTACTGAGATATTCTTCACGAAAGTGAGACTCGTGAGATTTTCACTTTAGCGGAGAAATACGTTTTTCCACCTTGCAATTATTTTTAAACTATCTTTTCGTTCGATTAAAGTGTTCCTTGCTTTTCAATATGCTGCTAAAATTTGTCCCGTTTCGTCGAGCAGTTATTTTTACTTAGTTCGTTTTACTATTAAAAGCACGTATTTTTAAAAAATCCGTAGAACCGCCCATCGGGACAGTAGGACATTTTGCAGCTTTATTCGTCAAATCCATTCATATTCTCAGTCCATAGTTGGTGTGTTTATGTAATTAGGGAATGGCGCTATCTGACTTTATATCTAAGTAAAGTAGATAGCAACGACATTAAAAACATCTGTGAGTCCAGTGGCTGGTGTGTCAAACGTATGAATAAAGAAAAATAATGAAGCAGTGATACGTGGCCAACCATGCAGAGTATGAGTGCCTCTGTCAGCAAGTAGTAAAAAATGAGAACCATATACACGTCCATATTTTATGGCAACCCCTGCCAAAGCATACGAAGCCACAGCTGCCTTACGTTCTTTTGGAATTGGCAGAGTGAGAAACGCCGCTAGAGAATAGCGTCGATGTTCTCGATCCTCGTGATTTATGTTTCTATGAATCTTTCGCGCTGTTTTTCATAAGGAGTATAAAAAAAATCATTATCTGCATCACCTACCTATCTACTTATATCTTTATATATCAACTTGTCTGCCTATGTACATATATAGCCTGCCTCAGTCGGTCACCGCAGGTCGAATGGTACAGTCTTCCGCATTGCAATGCACTTGTGCTGTAACATTCTTTACCACAGATCTAACCTTTGTTCTTGGGTAGTTCAGGGTTGTCTAAACTGTTTGACACAGGTCAGGCTTCAGGCTTACCTATAGAACTTTTTTAGCTGCAGGCTTCTCTGATACGATTTTGCTTTGAAAATTCAACGTGTTTGGATTGTGCACATTGATAATGTGATACGTAGGATTTATTTTTCCTATAAAGATGCATTTGGCCATTTCGCGTTTTTCTTAAGTCAGGTGCAATGTGTTAACGATAAATATGAATAAATTCATATTATTCTCTTAGCGATGGCTCACTGAATGGACGAATAATTTCCCGCAGACATCGCACATGAAATATGATTTGCACTTCGATTTTCGCGGCTTTATCAATCAGCCAGTTTTGCTTTGGGCGAACGTGTCCAGCATGTTCAAAGTAATGGACGATTGGCTATTCCGCGTACTACACTTAACACCACACTGAGCAAAACCTATGTGAAGTTTAGGAAATCGGCTGGAAATAGCGGATGGTATATGACGCCGAAGCTGGAAAACATTTTTACTGGAATTATTCAATTATTCAACTACGTACCTACGTTGCAGCGCTACTGGGCCAAGGTCGAAATTGATTATTACTGGAGCTATAAATTTGAAGAAACTGCTTTTTGGCACTAGTACACTGCGTCGCTACTCTTACTAGTTTAAAAAATGAGACGCTGAAAAAACGGAAAGGAATAGAGGAAATCCTGGCTGCCGTGCACAGTATAAATACCTATGTTCATTCTGCAGTGTTTTGTAATAACAATTGTCATAATTCCTAGAATAATTCGATATAAATTTTATTAGAAGTTACTCCTATCATGTATCTATATTTCTGGTATTTCCCAGTAAAATAATGCTTATTCCACCCGTTCTTTCCGCGTTACCCTATCGAAGTCCTTGGGACAGCTTGGATTACAAGGGTTGGATGGTGACTTAGAAGGATCTGTTTTGCTTTAACTGTAGTCCTACAACTTTTTGCAGGTAAACAGTTTAATGTCCTATGTATCCGTATATATCCTATATATATGCTAGATTAACCAAAATCCTGATATAGTCAACGTTGCGTGACTCAATCGAATACGTTTACTCCTCACCCTATCCCCTCCCCACTGAGTTTACGCAAGCTTGCATTAAACAGTTTACGCCTCACGAATCTACACCATACCGTCGTCATTGGCCATTAAGAAGTCGAAAGTTCGAAGTTTGAGGTTAGCAAACCACTAAATTCATTCACCATAAGAAAATTATTACTAGATAAAACTAATAGTCTATCTAGACTAAGATGCAATTTACACTAAGCTATTGAAATTAATGACCTAAAAAGTATTCACTGTGTAAATACACACGGGCTATATTGACGTTGTTTTTATTTACTGGCACAACTAATAAAAGCCAACCTTATACCCAGCACGATGGATGCATTATTAATATAGATAACTATATAGACGCAGGTAGATCCATTACAGAACGTGCGGCTGAGCACAATGGTTTCCATGAATACAATTTCTACAAAGTAAAAATATAGCAGCATCCATTCGATAAGTAAGCAATACTCCAGTCGGCGGCTGAACGATACAACTTCAGGAGTATTCTTCTTGGAAGTACATACGACTGGGTTTCGCATTTGACTTGGAAAAGTATTGGCCGTGGTTCGCGAATCTGGGAATAAAATCCCAATGGGAAAATCGCGGGAAATACGATTTGCCAAGTTGACTATATATATATGTACTATAGGCAAGGGAGGAAACAAATTTCGTTCACTCACATCCATTGGTGCCTACACACTTGGTCATTCATTCTCTTTGTATCAATTCTCGCTCTTCTCGATTCTCCCGTTTCTCTCCTCTACGCTATCCCCATCCCTTATGGGATTGTGTCTACAAGTTTACTGTATAATGCCGCGAGCAGTCTCTCTGTATACTAACGAACCTCGCACGGGAAGCAAATCCAATGCAAACGAAGGAATTCTACAAATGTATTTGCCCGTGTGGCTATATAAGAGCGACCTTTCGGGTTCCTGATCAGCAGTTGGTACCCCACGGGAATCCGCAGAACCGTTTCAAAAGAGGGGCCAGTGTTGGGAGGGATGTGAAATAGTGAAGAAGGGATATGAAGTGTACCAGGTGCATAGAGGAGTTATCCCCTCCTTTCAGGCCAGAGAAAGCAGTTATCGCTTAGCAATCCGTTGGTCCCCATGTTTCTGGCCGTTCCAAATAAAATGTATATCGTTTCACAAAGAGTTGTACTGCGTGTGCGTACACAGCTACGCATTCGCCCTTTGAACTGCAGCAGACACGTTAAAATTGCGATCGTGATTTCTCGGCTGGAAAATTCTTTATCAATGATGGATCAAATACCCATGGGATATTTAAATTCAAATAGAATCACAGATTTCATTTGAATTACATACACTATGTTGTGTCAAATTAAGTGAGATAGATATATTATTTATGTATTACATGCTTTCGGATTTTTAAGTCATTATTACTATAACATGATTTCCATATATCTGCGGTATTGTGCAGAATATTTCAAGATCACTGAAGCAAACGATATAGATATAAAGCATACATATATCGATTACCAGTATAACATCAGTTACGAAAGAGGGTCCCTACCATATGGAAAAAACATACTGTGTATGGTAGGTCCTGTAATATGTTATAGCATAATAATAGTGAGGTATATGATGTAAGGATCGCGAGGGCTATATCGGTCCAATGTTTTTCCATAAAACGCGAGTGTACCACGTTTACGAAAAACAAAATATTTTCCTTTAAAAAAGAAAAGGAAAAGGTCGTACTTTCGATGTCGTCCAATCACAAGCTGTATACGTAAGGGAGCCTTTGCAAGCTTGACGTTATTATGAAAGAAATGTGTACTTACACACCGTCTAAGTAAACTTTCTCTCAGAGCGATTGGAGCGACCTCAATCATTTTGTGTAAAAGGAATGACGCTAATTATTTACTTATGCTGTGTACCAATGTTGGAATGTCTATGCTACTGTGTACGTCTCTATGCTATGCGGATTCTACGGTGTAACTGCTGTAGCACATTTTACTGTTGCTCACCTTTGGCGCTCGCAAAAGAACGTTAAAAGTCTCGACTTATTTTCGGCGAGACTGGTGCACGTCGTGAAATGCGAAAATGCCGTTGGGAAGTGGAAACCCAGCACACCGATGGTCTCAGCTTTTGGAACTGGTTGTGGAAGCAAACAACCTGCGGCGCTGTGAATAGAAATCCCTAGTGAGTCTGGTTGCTTTCGCAAGTCATGCAAATATCTGGCATATCAACCGCAGAGGAAAACGCGGATGCTCTGTAACCTTATAAGATGGCGTAGTCGCGAAGAGAGACGTGTGAAGCACATTGGTAGCTGGCAAACCCTTCCTGCTGCGAGTCTATGTCACATTGGGATGCATAACCCGCAGTGATGCTTTCTGTCTAGGTTCCTGATCTAATGTTTTCT
Source organism: Hartigia nigra (assembly GCA_031001745.1). Lineage (NCBI taxonomy): Eukaryota > Metazoa > Arthropoda > Insecta > Hymenoptera > Cephidae > Hartigia > Hartigia nigra. The sequence goes on along the minus strand of JARPRG010000343.1, from coordinate 1,666 downwards.
TTCTTTGCCATTTTTCCTCTCCATTTTTTTTACCTCTTCTCTTCTACATCGCGCTGAATAGGGAAACGAATTTACTGACTTTCTTACACCGAGATCGAAAAGTGTATTATGTGTTGTGGCGATTGCGACACGCGACGGAATACAAAAGGGAACGTTTGTCAGACGGCGTTATTTCTCTTTTTCTTCTTTTTTTTTGTCGGACGGAATTCTAGAAATGGAGTATGCTCCCGAGAAGATTGTCGTTTCAATAGAGGAGCGAACGCTCGCTTGCATTTCAAACTTTACCTGTGAACTACGTGTACGACGTAGTCCATAACACACGTCAATTCTTGCTACGAATATATTTTGTAGTATTTAAGTCTTTGGGTTTTATATTTAAGCGTGGTGTGCACTCTAATCGTTTTTGTACTACAAATAGGTAATAATGATCACGCGTTGCAATGTACGATTTTATAGGAATGAGCATTAATGATGCCAGCCACGTCGTTGATTTGTTCCGCGCGTTAAGTATTCGGGTTTGATATGAAATGAAAGGTATCGAGGATATATTGAAAAATTTTCAATTTTAGCTCTTTCCATTAAAATAGTCACCAAATTTGTTTGGTGGCTATTAACGCAATATTAACGCAATTGCAAAACGAAGTTTTGAAGAGCGAAGACAAATGGTATGATACAATTTTATACGAATTAAAACTCAAAAAATTTTTAATTATAAACTCAATGGAATTATAATTATCAAACTGAACATTAACTACGTCCATTTATTGCATAGCATTATTTATACAGTACTCAATTATACTTCGTTCAATCTATCTGCACTCAACGCCATTAGGAGTAACGCAGGTCTTATACCTCCACAGGATCCGACTCTTTATAATTGCTTTAATTAGAAACACGGCTTTAAGAACACGACAGCACAGACGATTCTCCTGCATAGTCGTCCAGTAGACGGCGGAGTACAGTGTAGAATATATTAATTGTTTAAACTTCAAGGAGTCCCGGACAAAAGATTTTCTCCCTGGTAAATGGGCTTTTTCACCAGTCTAGCGCCTTAGTTTAATTTGTCAATTACTAAAACCATTTATCTTCGAGGCTACCATCTTTCTTTTCTTCGTTTCATACCAAGTTCCAGCATCTGCCCATTACTTCTGTAGATATATACCGATGCAATTAGCTTACGTAATTGACAAACTATCGATTCTTATAGTTTCTTTGCTCCTATCGTATCCTTAAGTTTCGCACCAAGTTTTTTATAGGGAGAAAAATAGTCTTGGAAATTTTCATAAAAATCCAGAAATTCACGTTAGCATTTATAACCTATATAAAAACTACGTCATACCGCAATCACGTTCATTTCAACTATAACGGAACTCGTATAAGCTCTGCTCCATTCACGATTTCTCGACACATCCTCATTTCCATTGTATACTTCATATCTCAGTATATTATGCATTTAGAGTGGCCGCGTAAAATAGTGAGCCCGTGGAATTAACCGAAAAGGCAATCTCCATAAAACCCAGGAAAGCGTAGTAGGCACGCTCGCTTTTAATTTCACCTCCGACAGAGATAGAGGAAAGAAACTCGCCAAGTATCACTGTAATTTCGTGCTGCGAGCATCGCAAACCATCTACTCATCTCCTCCTCATATATATCTACCCCACATGGA
>JARPRG010000342.1:132286-203316 GCA_031001745.1 Hartigia nigra | reverse complement strand
TTATGCAAGTCCAAGGTATTCTTCTCATTTGACAAATAATCCTGTGCTGCTAAAAATGCACTGGCAGCTGTGGAGTAAGCTATTTCCATACTTTTGAAGTTACCCTCAGTAACTTCACCTACAATTATATGATAATCCTACAGTTGACAGTTTTGAAAACTTACATTCTTCCAAATACCAATACTTCATTACCATATTCGAATACTAGATCTCTATGCTGACTTCACTCTATCGCCAAACGGTTTACTTCACGCTGGACGTTAAAGTTTACAGCGACGCTTGTGGTGAAATTTAGAACCCGATCTAAGTCAAGTTTCGTCGACCAGAATTATTGCCCTGTGGCCATAAGCGTTCGTCCTCCTTTACTCTAGTCTCCATGCTAAAAACCTTCTTTCCTTCCTTCCTTTCCTTGTGACTGCCTCCTCTAATGAGGCAATGTGCCAGTAACTGGTCCAAAAACTAAAAACCTAGGAATCGTCTTTCAGAAAGAATCATAGATTAATATTAGGTAGATAAGCTTTCTCGTGTCTAAATAAATTAACTTTTTAGTAACGACATCTCATGAAATCTTTATAAACTAAATAAAATGTTAATAATTCCTTTCGAAAAATGTCGGTAATACTGTAATACTAAATTGCTTTGCGTAAACGTGCTGCGACTTCAAGCTTTTGAACCATCGACATATAATATGAACTGCGTGTTCCCTATTTGAAGGTAATTGATATTAAGTGAGACAAAGCCAATAATGTGGAACAGGACAAAAGACAAAGAGAAAACGAGATAGACATCCTCCTCCTGTTGACAATATTTTTTTAACGCGCTAAGAATGTTAGGGACGTACTGGACACTGAACCTTTTCTTTAATTACTTATGTGATATAGTGTAACGACGTTGTATTAATTTCGTGAATGAGTAATCGAAAATTAAAAAAAAAAACCTGAGTCTAAATTCTAAATTGTTTCTTTAAAACATATATAAAATAACTAAGAAAAATATCAATATTTAAAATCTAATTATAATGCAAAAAAAGGGGTGAAATCCCGGGCCTTCAAGCATCTTACTACGCTACTGGTTAGAAAGAGATAAATGTTGACCGTCACCATTCGCTATCTTTTTCTTTCGACTGACAATGTTTTTCTATATCTTAAGCAACCTGAAGGTAGGTTATACTGGTTTATACTATACGTCGCTGCCTTGAACTAACTCTACAATATTTTTATCACGCAATACAAGTTATAAATTAGTAGTATATGAAATATTGTAACAAATATACAAGAAATGCAATTTTAATTTTGTTAATGTGAATTGTCAAAAATGGCGCGACGTTTAACTGCCCAGGATAAGATTAAATCATTATTAAGAGTTACCAGTAGTGCAGCGACAATATTCACTGGTGTTTGCCTTTATCAGGGCAATGAACGATTTTATGATGAAATTGCTATGCCATTGATTCGGTTGACGGATCCTGAAGTCGCTCACAAAATTGCTATTAATGCTATTCAATGGAATTTTGGAGGAACATTGAAATCGAAGGATTCTACAATTTTGAAATCTAATTTATGGGGAATAAATTTTGAAAATCCTTTAGGAATGGCAGCTGGCTTTGATAAACAAGGAGAAGCTGTGCAAGGATTGCATAAATTGGGTTTTGGCTTTGTTGAGATTGGTAATCATTGTAAGAATTTCTGTTGAGTAATTTAATAAGTTTCATTTGCCTTAAATTGTGGCTTTTGTTTTAGGGTCAGTTACCCCAAAACCTCAGCCTGGAAATCCTAAGCCAAGAGTATTCCGCTTACAAGAGGATAAAGCCATTATAAATTCTTATGGATTTAATAGTGATGGACATGAATCGGTATGGAAACGTTTAAAAGCTATAAGAAAAGATCCTGATTTTATTGGAGTTATTGGTGTAAATCTAGGAAAGAACAAACTGTCAGATGATCCAACTAAGGATTACACCGATGGCATTGAGAAATTTAATGACATTGCTGATTATTTTGTGATCAATGTGTCTAGCCCAAATACGCCAGGACTGAGAAACTTGCAAAATAAGAAAAATTTAGAACATTTATTAGCCAAAGTCAATGAAGTCAGAGCAACTCTCCATAGAAAAGTACCATTATTATTAAAACTAGCTCCAGATTTATCTGATAATGAAAGACAAGATGTGGCTGATGTTGTGCAGAATTCCAAGTCTAAAGTAGATGGGCTTGTAATATCTAATACTACCATTCAGCGAAAAAATCTTAAAAATCCTAACCAAAGAGAAGTTGGTGGGCTAAGTGGCGCACCACTAACAGAAATATCAACAATGATGATTGCTGACATGTACAGAAGGACACATGGTGCAATTCCAATAATTGGTGTTGGAGGTATCTTTTCAGGAAATGATGCATATGATAAAATTAAGGCTGGTGCATCCCTAATACAAATTTATACATCTTTTATATATCAAGGACCACCAGTGATTGACCGCATAAAAAGAGAATTAAGTGAGTTGCTCAAGAAAGATGGATTTACATCCATCTCCGAAGCCATTGGTAAGAATTCAAGTATCAAACAAATATTAAAGTGACTACAATCATTCAGTGAGAGTAATATAAGCAGCATTTGTACAAAAGTAGAATAAAACAAAATCATTATAATCTGTTATAATTTTAAATATTCATATATTACCGTGTGATTATTTCATCGCAAGAAGCACATTAAAAATATTCCAAATTTTACATTAACGTTTACTATTCTTAAATGAATATTTCATTAAAGCTAAACTTTGACTTCTATTGAACAATAATTTTTATTCGACTGCTTTAAGCCTGTTTTGTCGACATTCTAAAGAATTATTACATTTACGTGGACAAATCATTTTCAAACGCACATACCTATCAATTGTTGTAAAACATTCTCATCGCCACAACGTAACACCATGTGACACTCGGAGTTCCCATTAAATAATTTATTAAAGAAAAATCGATACAACTACAAAACAAACAAAGTTGCGTCTCTGTAATGCTATATTGATCAACCGGTTAGTTATCTCGTGTAGATTAATATTTTGGTTATCACATAGCATTCACGAGACTGTACATAGTACACATATGAGTATGTGGTTGAGGATGCATCTACTTTAAAGGAAAGGGAAAAGAAAAAAAAGATTTAAAAATATGATTAGTCGGATAAAATGATGCGTTTAAAGATTGGAAGGTTGTGCGTAAAAAGGGATAAAAAGTAGGTGCATATATATATATATAGGAACAATGAAAGTATTAAAGTATAAAGGAAAACGGGATAATTACACAGGAATAGATGAATACGAAGAGACATGATGTGTCTTTATAATTTTTCTTTTAACGACTCTGCATTTTTAGCCCTCACTGTGAATGCTCTGATTGGTTCACCCTATGCATTATTATTACTGCCAACGTTCTTCCATTTTAGTTCCCATGAGAAAAACTAAGCAATTAGAAAATTCATCTCTCTTGCGTGCAATTATGACTTGTGATGATGTGTGATCTTCATCCATTAGTCCATCTCGTCAACAATGAAATTGTTGTGAACGACCATTGAAAAGTTTCGACCGTTACTTTCTTTTGCGGTTTCCATGATTTACGCGCTTTCCTTTTGACTGACCTTTGACCCCACCACCTGAACGTTTATCCACTGTGTGACCATTTGTCGCCTCCTCTGCTACCAGATCTGTTTAGAAAAAAAGCAGAACTAATATCTCAATTTTATTCTTATTAGTATACGGCTTATACGCGTACAAATAGATTAGTAATAGTTTGTTAATAATTAATCACATAGATTATATTTCGTTTGTGTTAATAAAGGACAATCTCCATACCGGTATTTATGATTGGTGATTCCAATGATTTGATATCACAGTTAGCAACATTTACCAATTCTGCAGAGTCTATACATTTGGTTTCAGTTCCTGTAAACGTGAGACTAAACAAATGGAATCCAGTAGAGATAACTACTACTGTACTAAGAACAAAACAATATACTACAAACTCATATGTAAACAGACATATGCGCTTGTTATACTGACATATAAGTTCAGTAAATAGAATGATGACGTACTGTCACTTTCAGATGATGATATCGGATATCGTTCAGGCGACGCGCTCTTGGAGCTAATTGGCGAATAAAAATCTGCCTCTCCATCTGCATTGCTTTGTAGTGGAGATCGATATTGTTCCTTTTCGTCAACTCTTTCTTCTCTCTGCGTCTGATTTGAAGATTCTGGTTCTAGAGATTTTTCCTTTTCATCCACGTTCTATATGCACATAAATATCAAGATGAATATTAGGCATTGAATAGTTGCAACAATTCCACTAAAAAAATATGCCTATTTGCTTACGAGTAGACATTAATTTAATAATCAATGATCTTATTGTTTTACCTGTTGTTGTCCAGCAACATCATGGAATATTTCTGTTTCTTCTTTGATCACTTCCTTAGACACATCGCCATGTGGATATACGGAAACTGAATCTACCTTAAGATCATGTAATTCGCTCAATGAAATATCTTCTTCAGGATCAGAGGAGCTCGTGCTGTTTTCATCGACAATAGGACACTCGGCCGGCTGATAAACATATTTAAATAAATAATCAATACTGTACCTACCCAGACAACACACATATCCAAAAGTTATCTTTAAGATGTCTTAAAGACAACTTCTGTCATGTTAGACGAGTTTTGGACATTATGTGTTGTCTGGGTGATTCGAATTTCTAATAAGTTTAGATCAATTAGACTTTTATCAACTCACTATTTAATAAGAGGAGAACGTAAATTATGTCAGCGAAAAAGCTATTAATTGATTTCTACATCGTACAAGTCACCACCAATAATCAATTGAAGTGGAAAATAAAAAATACGTGTCATTATGTTGAGCACGAGTAGAGGGATCTGCACTATCATACTGTCTCGAGTGGAGGTCAATTCTCAAGGTTTTCTACTTTGATTTCCAAGTTTACTAATTAGTAATTATCCCAAGTACACATGCACCACACTTGCACTCTACTTGGACTTGACATAATATGCGTACAGTGTATAATACGCAATGACGATAGCAGTTATTAATTTACCACTCTTAATCATTATGCATACAATCGTCTATGCATACCAATATTAAACAAATATCGAATGGCTCACATTGAAATCTTGATCTTCCAATGAATTGTCCATTGCCAATCGTTCAATCTTCGACCAGACCGTCTCATCCTGTGAATCCTCTGAAATCCGATCATCTTCGCTGACCTCAGAATATTTTCGTTTTTGATCCGAATGTTCTATAGGGCTTGTCGCAGATTCTGTCGTAGACTGTTCTTCAGGTGTTGGTGTCTGAACAATTAAAATTAATACATCAAATATTCACGAGAAATTATAATATAACTGAAGACTGTAATTGTGTAGAAGAAAATTTCCTAGAATTTAAATAATTATTGTAACCTGATTGTTGCGCACTTGAATTCTTGTTGGTGGCGGTGATGGGGTTCTTGTGGAACTATCCAAGCAGGAAAGGGATGATAAGGTTAAGAGAATCGACCTTATCAGGCTGGTCTTCGTTTCGCTCAATTTACGATCCTATAGTATACATTTAGCAGTGATCATTTTTAATGAAATTATAATCATTTATATTATTGATCTGATACTGACCTTTGCGGTTATTTTACGTTGTCGCATTACTCGTAAACCATTTGATTTGATTGTTCTTAAACGCCTGCGACTTCTTTGTATAAATTTTACCTAAAAATGTATATAGTCGTTTATATTTGGAAACTATTTTTTTTGTATCAAAACTTTAATGATTATATTGAAAATAAAAATGAGCTATTAGCTGGTCTATCAATTTTCTAACCATTCCAATTGGCTGCACTGTAGGATAACCCAGGATGAATGTTCCTACATTGAGCCCAATTCTGATAGTGCGTAGAATAATTAAGCTGGGTAGGAAAAAGATCCACGGTAATGGTCTCACCAATTCCATTTTCCCAAAGGTTTTTCCATTTTCCTCTTTAAAACATTAGCTATTAGCAATTCAAGGAACGAATAATACAATGGTCACGAATCATGTCAAAAATATTATACCGGCAGTGATTTCTTGAACCGGAAGACTCCATTGCGCCGATTTCTCAACGATCCACAAGAAACGATCGGCCAATTTCAAAATGGTTTGCACCAGTTGTAATTGCGCTGCAGATTCGACACCGGCAACAATGGCTTCTCCAAGCTTTGAAATTTTGCTATTACACACCTGTTAGTTAATGATTAATTAGAAGTAAATAATAATAATCTTATAGCGACTATCTGAAATCCTTGAGTTTACCGAATCCGACGATTCCTGGACTGCCATCATTCTACTGGATCTGAAACCACAAAGTGGGAATCAAATTTTAAACAAATCTTTCAAAATATCTTCGACGTTCTACGATAAGAAAACGATTCTTTTAACATTGTCGAGAATACGTCGATCGCATCGTTGCTCAAACGATCGATCAGTCGCGAGTAATGGTTGTGAATTAAATACGAGCGACATGGTGTAACGGTAAATGAGTCAGTTTATAAATAAAAAGAATAACGAAAGCAGCCGTATGATAATCGATATCGAGAAGCCACGACCCCGTCGTATCAAGAAGCAACTCAAACTCCCATAATGGCATCTTTAGCAGAAACAGATTCCTGGGCTTTGGCTCAACGATTAAAATGCTTCAATCCTTCTTCTGATTCTTTTATTTGTTAATCCATCAACTATAACGACTGACAAGAACACCAATAAGAAGAAATATTTATAGGCACAAGTATTTTGTAGCTCGAGGAAAAAGAAGAGTTTCCTATGGCGAGAACTTTTGGAGAAAAAAAAAAAGTAATCAATGAAAAACCAGTAAAGTTCCCCTGACTCTTTTTATCTGCTATAAATAAGAGCTTATGGAGTAAATCAGACGTAAGAATGAAGAAACTACGTTTATCAATGTTCCTCGTTGTATAAATGAGAATATGTTATGAATATAATTATACATACTTTCATTTCCAATCATTGACGCGATACGCAATTATTATTTATTCCGTATGTGTACGTATATATATATGTAATGAAACGACGCCACGCGGGATATATATTATTAATTACAGAAAAAGGGCGAGCTAAAGTATTCATAGGATATTATTAATGATGCGTACAATAAGATTTTAATAAAATTATTAACAGAACTGTTGATACCCAAGAGACACCTGGCGCTGTCTTGAACGTACGACTGAAATGTTAACTAAGAGTGGACACAACGAACTTTGATCGTTTCATAGTTTTAAAATATTGAAAGAACATAAATACAAGAGCAGATATTTCAATGCTCACGTACAAGATATTTGAATGTTAATCATCGACTAAAATATACGAGTCCAAATAGGTTATCAAGGCTCCTAATAAATCTATATGCATAGAGTAAAAAAAATTTCATCGGCGACTTTACTCCTTCGCCCTCATTCTTGACCTTAAAAAATTCGTTGATCCTCCGTTACACTCGCTCTACAAAACCAGTGACAAGTAGTCAAGCCGCATCTATAAATCAATACCTTAAACTTAAAAATATAACGCACGAAATTTATTCAGTTCTTGAAAATAATTATAATAATTCATATCTCTGGCAATAAACAGTTCCTTGCGTCTTCTGTAAAAAAACTGCAAATATAAGTTATGACATTCTAAAGTATCGGAATATAGATCCGTGATGAGAGATATTAGTTAATCGATAAATAAGGAACATTATCGTCTCGTGACCACAAGAGGAATCGGCGTTCATTAGAAATTGTCGTGTTGTTATATAAAATTGGTTTGTCGGCGATAATCAGAAAGCCGCGATGTGAAACGTGATTGCCGCTGCCAAATTTCTCATTATCCAAAATTCATTAATCCACTAATTAATGGCAGAGTCCAAGATACCGGATGAACTTCGTTACACGATTAGAGGCTATCTGAGCCATCATTATATTTAAAGAAAAATTATTTCACGGCTGCGTACAGAATAATATTCTTTTTCATTTTATCTTCTCAAGTCCATCCATCGACGCGTCAGTACGTAATCGAGAATACAACAAGATTGTGTCGAACATAACTTTTCATTCCCGAAAGTCGACAATCCTAATCATAATATTAATGACTGTTAGCCTTGACTAATCATATATTTTGTCTAAACACTGTCTAGTAATGAAGAGCCGAAGGCGTTGCATCTCTTCTGCTTATTTATAGACTTTCGTAATTTTTTCTCTTTTCCCTTCTCATGTCATCCTTCTACTTTTTTTAACACTATTATCACGATGTTTGTCGTTACTCGTTATCGCTCTGATTTCGTCCGTGCTACAGGTCCTAACATGCATGAGGTTCCTAACTTGCTTACAAATTATACTGATATTATGAGACAACGCGTCGATTAAATATATTGTTAGACGGTAAGAGAAAATAATAACGCAAAATAAAGCCAGCGTGAAAAAGCGAATTCAAAAATTTAATTCTCAATTCTGCCTTATCATTTGTACTCATAGTCATTATTATTGTGCCGTTCAAGGTGTTTGCGATGGAAATTTATAATTTGACAATGTCCATAGATGAGAGAAAACTACCACGTACCTAGTTATAATTTCCTCAGAAATAAATGGCTCGCCGAATTCCGTCCTTAATGCGACATATGTCGTGCTGATCGTGGTCGCAGTGGAATAAATGGCTTATCACATTAAATGCAACGCGAAAGGGTCGAATGTCACTTCGTCGGGCATCGATATCATCGAGTCTGGATTCGTGCTGAGCACTCAACTTTTTGCCGCGTGTTTTGGTCACTTGATTTGAATTCGAATGAAAACGGTTAAGCGCGCGCACTGCGTTCAAGTTTAACAATTCTAGGAGAACCAATAGGAGTCAGCAGGGAATCCCTCGCGCCTGCACGTTTCCTATTACAATACTAGCCGGTTAAAAGCCGACTAATCATCTGTAAATTCGAGCAACACCTGCAAAAGAGAATTTTATACCTTCTAGAGTTAACGTTATTTCTATAACTAATTAAGGGACAGCGATAACTAACCATACAGATGCAGCAATGATTGGATTTATCATTTATTAGGAAGCGTTGATAGATTAATTTTGTATAAGAAGTATACAAAGGTGTCTTAAAAAAAAAGTCCTTCAATGTCTGTATGTCGTGTGGATCAACGTCAAGTATTAATTGAAAATTTAAATAAATAGAAATTGACGGCTAGTATATGATTAACATTAAATAACTTTAAGTATTAGAATAAGAAAAATATTAAATTAAACACGTACCAGATTATCTTTATCTATTCCTTAGCGGACTCTACCGCCCCAATTGAAGGGTACCGGTGCTCTTCGTAGTTTCCTTGAACGACGTGATTCGTAGAGTGCAAGAAAACTTTCTGAAGACAGTACGAAGCGGGCGGATTTCAATGAAAGAAAAGCAGAAAAAAATCAAAGGAAAAGGAAAGGTGAATCTGTTAAAAACAAATGGAAACGAAAGGGGAAGGTGGATAAGGAAATCCAAGCGAGTGAAGGAGTGAGAGAGAAAGAAAGAAAACGAGAAGCAAAAAAAGAGAAAGTAAGAAAATATAGAACACGAGAAATTCAAAGTAGTGAATACAGGTTGTGAGAAACCGAACGTACCGCGAGCCAAGAAGCAGTCGAGCAGACTGAAAAGGCAGAAAAGACGCCGCGACGCTCTTAGGACCTTTGCCCAAGTCTCTATATATTATTATCGTTCTCTCGCATCGTGCTTCCCCCTACGAGAAACTCGCATGCCCATCACGACGTGATTCGGCGCGACACCTTTTCGTTCAAAACTTTCCTGTTTTGTCATACACATACCACAGCTCATTGAAACTTTTCTTGGCACTTTCGACCATTACATCTTTTCCGACGCATTCTCAGACTAATTCCTTTCTCCGTTTCACATAACAACTGTTCTTCATAATTTACGGACTTCAGTCAAAATAAGTCTTGGATACTTGTACATCGCACGCTTTTACATATAAATAAGGATATAAACGTACAGGATAGGCGATACAAGAATCCTCTTAGAAGCAGGAAAGAAAAATTTCTCTGCATTCGATGGAAATTTGAATAAGTTAGATTAAAAATTTAAAACACAAATAAATTCATCTTTTCACAACCCAACATGACTTTTATTAAACGTTGTAACGTGGCATTACAGCTTGAGGGATTCTTCCCAGCAACAACCGAAAAATTAACTGGTCCAGAATCAATAGGACGATCAAAAAGCTCTATGACGCGATAGTTTGAAGCCTCAGACTTATAATTTCAACGGACCTGGATCGTTATCCTGATTGGGGAGAACCTGTCAATTTTCCGGCATTGTTCTTCTCATGCAATCCGTGGCGTCCCTACTAGGAACCAATATTATAGCAGGTGGAGGTACCGAGGTGTCTCCACTCGGTCCTCTTCGTTATAACGTTCATTAGATTATCGGTGAAATTGCAATCACGACGTTTGATCACGTCGTAAGAAATGTGTAATGGCGTGAACGCAGACGCAGTGAAGCGACGCGCATTGTTCGGCTGATTAAAACATGAATGAAATCGTGCTAACAATCTTAATTAATAACATTGATATTAAGAAATGGTCAATAGGGACAGAATAAAAGAAACAAAGTAGAAAGCGCCAGAATAGCCCTCGTAATTGTTTAGAAAAAAAAGAAGAAGAAAATTAATAAGTGATACTTGGTAAATGAAATTAATTCTAGTCAGACGTTAAACAATGGTTGATCCTCCGTAATGATCATTGTTCAAATGCAATCCTCAAGTAATCTCTGATCGACAAAAGATCCAAAAATTAAAATTGACAAAACGCAAGAGAAAAACGTACAACGATATATGTATATCCTTTCCTTATTTTTACTCTGTAACACAGAGAGACAAACAGATACGCGCATGCACATATTTACTCGTTTTCATACTCATTTATTTATTCACTTACACGCAGGCATACTAAACAGAATCCATCATTCATTCTTAAACCAATTCATCACGTAGAAGGATTTACTCATTCATTCGTTATTTAACTTGCTCGAATAGCGCATCTATTATGTCCATTCGCACGCACTTACAATCTTAAGCTACGTCAGAATTACGAATTTCTAAACGCGATCAATTGTGTCTCATGCGTGTACGCATATACGTGCATACACTTAATTATGGGAAAACGTGTCTGTGTGTACGCACGGGAAAACTTGGCATAGCGTGTACATATGCGTTTATACGTGATTGCATGCTGCGTGCTTTTCTTTCATTTATTAAGACTTCTATACGTTTTAGATTTTTTTTCTGCTTGTCTCTTCCCTTGTGCTCGATGAAACATTTCTATACTTAAACTGTGCAGATCCTTTCCTCACCCACTTATCACGCTTCACTACTTTTTCCACATCTTTGCCTTCCATTCTCTTTCGCCAGAATAACTTCAAAATTCACGTTCGAAATTAATCCACTTCAGTTACATATCCGTTCCAAAGTGTTTCAGTACGTGGACGTCATTTTTAATTCCACGCTTTAAGAGTCGCAAGCAAAAGTGGAGACGGGGATGGGCACCGCCATTGTCAGGCCAATATACCAAATAGCGAGTAGAGTAAAAAATTGAAATGTAAGCGGTATCCCGCCATTTTTATATGCAGATATAAATATATATATACCGTACGCTCTAATCAGACCATTACTGTTTCCATCAAGTTCTTTCTTCTTTAATTCGTGCATCTTAAGTGATTCTGGCGGAGAGGAGCGTCGTTATACAATATATATATATTTTTTGCGACTTGAACCGAATGGTAAAGAAAAAAAACGAGAATAGAGTGGAGATTTTTGACGGCTGTTAATAGGCACAAGTAGCAACAGGCTCACGACAAATTTACGAATGCCGACAAAAGCTCGCGAAAGCCGCGCGGTCGGAGGTCCTTGATTTTATACGAGGCTTTGTAAATTCCAAAAAATTCAATTCCCATCTTTCACTATCTCAATGAAATTATGAGATCTTAATTAACATTAAAAAAAAAAGAAAAAAAAGAAGAATGGACCTTTTTCAATGGACTCCCTTATTTCGTTGAGCTTGTTGTATCTAAGAAGAAAAGAAGCAAGGACCTCGAGCTAAGCGTGTCATTCATATCTTGGAATATCCTCTTTACTCGTTGGAGGATTATCTACAGCGTTGGATCTAGTACCGCCTACGTAACCTAACCTAACCTAACCTACATATACCTTAATTGTATCTCGAGAAAAATTGGCGAAGAATTAATGTAAAGGAAACGAGATGAAATGAACGTGATCGCGTTGTCAATTTTGTTTTAATAATAATGATAACACTGAATGATTTTTTAAAAGCTTCTGATTGTATCAACGTTATATTTACAAATTAATGTTGTAATCGCGAGCAAATATCTATCAAAAGACATTCTAAAATTGCTATTTCTTTTTATTTGTTTCTGCTTTTTTTTTTTGTTATTAGACGCGAACAGCTTAAAATGGTTTCGCGGTGAGCACCGTCGCATGACCAGAACAATGATAATGATAATGATAACGATAACGACGATGACGACGACGAGGATGAGAATGAGACTTTTTGACGCGGAGACACGCTCAAATACGGTTAGTTTAATAATGACAATTTTTAATAGTAATGTTTTAGAGTAGTAATAATATTATTAGTGATGCAAAGGGGCTGCTGATACTGGCTTGCGAACTTAGTCAAACGGAAACGCACTTTACTCAATCGTTAATCTCGATCTTACAATAGCTGTTGTTCTTGTTTTATTTCTGATCTTGTTCCTCTTCGTGTCCTGGGTCGTAGAAAAACTTGAATTAATACTCGTCGTCTGGTGCGAGCCCGTCACCCTCCAGTTCTTCGGGAGGCGCAAAACCGTCCTGCAATGACACACAAAAGATTCATGAGTTTTTTTTTTTAGTCATCACTTTCATGTGTCTTGGTTTTGATTTGTTTTTCTATTGCATTCTCCAACAATTGTATTCAGTTATAAATTTTTAAGAGAGCACGACGGCTCTGAAACTTTATAAACCGATCGTTTTTGAGCTACGACAGATTAAAAAATAGTTTTATTACACTGATCAAAATCTTCGAGTATCCATGCTCTATGCGTCTATCCATATAACCAAACATTAATTATACCTACGCGTATACGCAGGTATATTTTATATTATAAATTTTGTTTACACGTCCCTAACACGTCAATTAGACTTTTAACAATGAAACAAACGAACAAAAAATATGACAATTATCGTAAATGCATTGGAATGGTTCGCCGGTTACCGGAAGTACTATACGTTATCGCACAATATGAACGTGTACTACTCAAAAAAGAGTTTCAGAGACCTTATGAGAACAAAAAAGAAAAAAGTAAGACAGATAACTAAAAGGTAAAACAATACTGGGAGTAGGACTATGGCAGTCACTATGCAAACTAAAATTTACGTTTTTAATATTATTCGAATTTCTTTGTAGATTTCTTTCAAATTCTTCGACTGCCAATATCCGAATCCGAAATATAGAAAAGAGATGTCGTAATAAAAAGCAATGTCAAAGCGCGTGAGACTGCGGCGTAGTGATAGGTGTAACGAAACAAAAAAATCTTAAAAGAATGAAATAAAAGTTGCTAAAGTAATTTTGTATAATATAAGCAAGGGCCGCTCGAACGTATAAGAACGTATAAGCTTTAAAGTATTAAATGTTATATTTCAACAGTATAGTAAATAAGTTACTGATAAAATTTATGGAATGACAAGAAGCGAATATCATGTTCTCTTCGCAGATTCTTAATACTTGTGTGTCTCAAAATACCTGACATAAAAGATAAGTAATATCAGCAGGAGGAACCAACAATAAATGAAATTTATATAGATGAGAAAAAGTAAAGAATAAGTAAACAAAAATAAATAAAACAGATAAAAATTTGAAAATAGTAAAATAAAAACAACAACAACAAAATATCACAAAGTAGGCCTCAACCGCTAAACCCTCTAAGTATGAATATAAAAAAAGAGTGTAGGTACAACGCCCTAAATATGGTGACAGTCCCAGCAAAACTGTCTAGCATAATGAATCGCAATGGCAGATACAATCGTCGAGACACATTGTCTGTCGTGTCGCGACGAGTAGCGATTTGTGCCACGTTCAATGGCTTTTGAAAACAAAAAGAAAAGAAAAAAAGAAACAGTGGTGCGTTTATGCTGGAACCATCCTCCCAGCCAGCCAAATTTACTGTTAATCAAACATCCAAGGCGCCCAACGAACGAGGAGGAGTTGCCGACAGACAGCGGACATCTACCTTACGGAGTTTTACCTTCGATTAAGAGTGACCTGCTATGGAAATGAAAGATAACCGAGAAGAGATGCTAATAGGTCTCTTCCTCGTCCTCCTGGCCATTCCCATTATCCTGAAATCATTACAGTGTCAACATTTCCCGCCACGAGAGCCCCGACGAATGATCATAAATCATCAATCATCAAACATCAATGGTGATCGTCGTCATCGTACTCGTTCGTAAAACACAGCGCAATAGAATGTTATGGGAATAACAAAAATGAATTTTTTCTTTAATTATAAAAAAAATATCGTTAGGCAGCCGAGGTGTTTTTGATGCTTGTCGAATTCTTTAACATTTCCTTTTCTCTTTTTGTTTCTTTTAACGATAAAGTCCGCTTTGTTTCACGGTTAGGTTAAATTTTTTTATATTTCTCTTTTTCTTCTTTTAAAGTTTTGCAATTTTACTTTTTCGAATTACACGGGTCTGGCATGGTATGGAATAATAGTGGTTCATTTTCAAATCATGTCTCCAACTGTTTCTCATTTGTGTGTTATCATAAGGACTCGTGGGTTTTAATTTTGTACAAGAGGCGAGAACGACGATCCTTACCTCGGTGGCGTAAAGAACTTCCAGGATCTTCTGCACGATCGGTGGTGGATCACCGTTGTCACAGTCTTGACACATTACCTCGATGTCTCGAAGCTTGCCAAAGTAGAAATCTCTCTCCTTTTCCAAACCATCTACAGTCATCTTCAATTCCATCACCTACAAGAAAAAGAATAACAAAGAAATGTATTAATTACGTAAAATATAACAGAAAGAGCTACACTATGTGATAACAAAAAATAATGCACCTGTGCACTGAGTTCCTCCACCTTTCCCAGATCTCCCCGGCTTCCAACTGATCCGGTTTTCGGCGCAGGACGATTTGGCTGTACTTTGTTAACTGCACATGGAATAACAACTTATGTTATTTGAATACTCCAAAAAATTAACACATCCCACAACGCTTATGCAATCCTTCAACTATGGACACGCCGTACGGGGACAATGTATACAAATAAGAGGATAAAATTATGGAAACGATAATTGTTGACAAGTGATAACCATTTGTAACAATCATCAGATTGGCAACTACATACTTATATTTATATAATTAATATCAGACAAGAATGTGCTTGTATGTACAAGGTGACAGAAAAAATATCTCATGCAAAGAGCCATGCAAACGTGATAAATAACTTGCGTGTCGTGCAGCACGAAATTCAGGTTAATGGAGGAGAAACGTCATTTCATACGATAGCAATAACAAATAAATACCGTACGGTTATCCCGATCATTAGACAATATAAAAAGGGATGTATAAAGTCAAAAGAATACCATTAAACAATGATAAAATAATAATTACTAGGCTTGCCTACGGACTTCGTAGCAGGCGCTTGAACAGGAGACGGAGGTCCCTCACCTGCGGGCAATTTCATACTCTGCTTTTCTTAGTGCTCAAAAAAAAACAAATAAAAGCTAAGTTCGCATAAGGGGGAAACATGTCAAAGAATACTCTCTAAATAAATTTAAAAATCCAGAACATTGCATTAGACAGATGCATATTCGTTTTAGACTATTATTAAAACAATAACCTCAAAGAACTTTAAAGTGGGTTATGCTCACTCGAAAGATGTAATTGATAATTCAGAAAAAAAAAGAGAGAAAAATAAAAGAAAACCACGACTATCTACTTATTAATGAATATATACAGTGTCCCACTAGGAACATATTAGTATAATGCCAATCATTGTTAAATCCGTCCTAATATAATTATTAATTTTTAAATCTATCTCTAAGTCAGATTAGTGAGCAAATCTTTGAGCTCTGAGTTTTCAAAAATTATTTTTTTTTTATCTGCCCACAACAGCTACGCTCCCTTCTCTGCACACTGTATGTAGCTCACGCAATATTTCGTTGTTTAAAGGAAAAGAAATTAAAGTAATGGTGAAAGAAAAAAAATATCAGGCGAATATACCGGTTCTTGCGATGGGTCTGGATGTAGGTATGTCGCGCGTTGGGTTACGTTTGACAATCCCGGTACCACGCGGTGCGTTACTGCCACCACTGCCCATAGCTTCACCATTACGCATAGCCAAGGCATCGTAAGGTTCTGCTCGCGTGTAGTTTGCATCAAAGAACTTCTTGAACCACTGTAGAAACTCGAAGTTGTCCTGGAATCTGCCTTTGACCAACCTATCGATTGGCACGATCTGGAAAGGAGGGACGAGACCCGTGGAAAAAAATAATAGAACAAAATCAAAAACGTAAAATAAAATTTCTCCCTTTAGTAAAACAAAATTCACATGAGAAAATATCTCGAGATTCAAGTATGACATTGTCACTGCTTTTCCGCGATAACAATTGCCCATGGGTGTTGTTAATCCCGTATATCAGAATATGCTGCTTAGTATGTCATTCAATCAATATCATAAATTGTCATTGTTGAGTAGATCGTGATTCGAATTTATAATTCAGAAAAAGTGTAGCATGTCGATGAATTGCGAAATTGAAGGATCGAAAAATAGTATATATTATCTAGTATGTCAAACAAATGGCATCCATTGAGAATTACAAAAAAAAAAACTATTTCAATTATTAGAAGTTGAAAATTTAGAATAAAAATATTTCGGCGAATGACGAGTCTTGCGTTGACGATAGCAACCCGTGACTACTCTCTCAAGAGGAATTGGTTCAACCCTCTGAGCTTGCTTGTGCTACTTCATCTGGTATATAGGTTTATTTTTCAGACCCACCTTCCTAGCTTTGAAATATAATATAAGTTGTATAATGTACCAAATGAGAGTATATTTTTGAAAGATATAACATGGTGAACATAACTGTAAAGATAACAGAGAAAAAAAAACATTTCATTTTCCAGTTAAGTGCAATGAGTCCTTATTCAGGGTTCGGTGATATCTTCTTATCGGCTACGCGGTTTGCATTCCTTATGAAGAATAATTTATGATAATTAAACGGAAGTATGTGTTACGTATTGTCGCTTTTCTACATATGGCTGTATAGTAGATGTATTGATTTCCTTACTAATAGAGAAGTACTAGCATAGACTCAATTCATTCAAAGCATTCAATTTATGTATTAAAATGTCGACGTGTGTTTCGAAAGTAACATAACTGTAGAAAAGATGCACTTGAAACATTAACTATATTAAATAAGTAAAATGTGTAAACGTCCAATAATGAAAAATATAAAATACACATGAGTACCTGTTGAAATTGAAATTTTTAAAATTGATATTGATATTTCCTCATATTCAATACTGTTGTAACATTATGTAATAATAAATTTCCATGCAGCGAACAATCCATTTATAATGAGGGAGAAAAAGATACAAATTTGACAGGAAAAATTAGAAACTCGTATTGCCAATAGAACGAGGACAAAACAATCATTGCCACGAGCTCGACATTCACTATCCTAAGATCGTCATTGTCGTTTAGCCAATTAAAATAAAATAAGTAACAGAGACATTTGTATGTCTCCTAGGACAAATAGCTACCCCCTGCTTGGATGTATTTTCAGCCTGGTAAAAATAACAACCTTTCCTTCTTATGCCACAGCTACTACTAGAAGTGACAACTCAAAGTGCATTGCACATCTATGAATCCTATATATGAGTTTTAACACAAGCAATAGTAAGGACATAAACCGTAAAAGGTATTACTTTGCCAAGGTAAAGAATCTAATAATATTATATCTGGCTTGTGCCATAAGATATACCAAGTAAACGTATTTTCTTAAAATACATTTTGTAGCATTTCTTTTCTTTTCAATGCATTCGATATCTCCATTCTCAACCATAATTCTATTCTCAAAATAAGCACAGGTGCACTTTAGGAATATGTATAATTTATATACATAAATCTAAAAGATAGAAAAGTGCTTAGCAAATGGAATACACATGTCACACACTAATAATGTGTTCAATTTATCTAGAAGCATTTTCAAGAGTATTTTGGATTACTACAAACAACTATATACGACACCTAAATATCTATAGAGCACAGAAGCCTGATAACCTTCAAGCGACTTGAGAGTTGGTGGACGATGCTAAGGAGAGAACGCAAAAACAGATAGGACATGCGTATATGTGCCAGAATGGCAAAACAGCACTTGGAGTACCCTGCGGTTGCCGCGCCGTGACGTTACGCTGCTGAATGTGCTTTTGTTGCATCGGTGGCTGCTTTGACTGAGGTGGAAGTGGCACCAATTGCGGATTGGATAAGTTATGAGTACCATCAACGCTGGAACCCAAAGGGATAAAGCCGCGCGCCTCACAGGCGTCGTACTCGCGGCCATCATAATTCGCGTCAAAGAATTTCTTGAACCATTGAAGAAACTCAAAGTTGTCCTGGAAGCGGCCCTTTATCAGCTTGTCCACCGGTATTACCTGAACCATTCGCGCAGTGCTCTCGTTACAAGTACGAGCTGCAAGATTAGTGCAACGAGTCGGCAGAAACGCCGAATAAACGTGCTGACCAGTTATATCCTAGATGCTCCGAAAGGAGAAAATTTATTTCTAGGATAGCTCACCTTGTCTACATTCATCTTCTTAAAACCAGCTTGTAATAGTTTGAAGTTTTGTATGTACTCATGCTCCAAATTGGTCCTGAACTTGACACGCTTCAGTGGTACACTGCCAGGGAAAAGCATGTCCATGAATTGACAGTACACAGCACCGGTACATAGTTCTTCAATCTTAGTGAAGGATGATTGTAGGCAGTCATTGACCCAGGAGAGCATGTCATGACGACTCAGGTTGTCCGTGGTAACATTCGTTGCATAAACGTTTACCGCCATGATTCACCACCTCGAGTAAAACCTAAATTGACATAAAAATTTCAAGATGAGTGATACTGCTGAACTGGATAGAGTGAAAGTTATCAAAACAACCGAAATGCCGGCTATCCGTTAGGAATGACGTATATCATGATGAGATCATTCACCAGAGAATGTATAATCCTTAATAGGCTGAGGCGTTATCAACGACCCCTTGCACTCAAAACCTGCTACCAGAATAGACAATCCTGACCGGAATCAATGTTATATCTACCACTTTTTTTAAATATCTTTTTTATACTCTCGGCCCTATCTAGCGCCCCGTATGGAAAACTACAAGATTAAGATTCTTCTAGCTACATGCAACTCAGGAATTTCTCCATGACCATCAAGAAAGTTACTGATGCCTATTGAAGAATATAACGGGTATGAACGTCATGCTGAAACACAATATTTCCTCATCTCTCATTCTGAATACTTTATTGACGTGCCACGATGTTGGAAAGGCTAACCGTCGGGAGTCCACCATTGGCAGGAAAAAAATAGACTTGCTACGTGCAACCGGAAGGATCTCATACACTCATTGACATTGAATAACAGTCAGACTACTAACAATGCCGTTTATTTTACTCTTATAAATATTTTAAATAACTTACCGTGTCCTGTAGATCGTTTGCACGCAAGATGCACGGGGTCGCGTACACGAAAGATAAATGTGCACTAGTACGTTTAAACGCGCGCACAACGGAAATATCTAACGGTTTCTGTACCGGCGATTGGCCAATTGATCGCTGTTCTCGCACCGGTATCCTAGGCCTTTAACAATTATTACAGTTTTGATAAGGATTCTGCAGCTCGATTGACTTTAAAAAATGTTGAACAATCCCTCGATAAATCTTGCACTTTGGATAGACGCCAGGAAAATCTCACAGGACGCGCAAGAGCACAAGTTCTTTTTTGTAACTGTCAAATGGCGAGGCGTTAACAAAGGAACGCAGCCTTGTAGGGATTTTACAAAAATTCCCTAGGATAGGGAATGTTATGTCCCGGCCTGGTGACAAATAACGCCATCTCGATCTAGCGGCAAGTTTGAATACAAAATTAAGGTAGAGACACAACTTCCTTTGTGGATCAGACTCCAATACGTCCAGTTGTATAAATCATCGCCATCAGCTAGATAAAATAGATGGCCAACGCACGTGCATAAACATTAGACAGCGAACAACGCGGGCATAGACCATTTGTTATTACTTTGGCGGACACTCAAGATAATATATTACCCGAGCTACATGACCGCCAGAGGGTTAAAACATCTAGAATTTTGAAAAGCCTATATTCCTGGCAGTAAATCTCACCATTCGAAAAGATAGCCAGGCTAAAGGAACGTTCGAGCCGAGCAATGACGTTGTCCATGCGCTTCCCAAATAAATCAGAAATAGGAGTATGCATGAGTTCTTTGTAAGAAAGAACAAGGCCCAAAACCCTGGGACCGAGGATCGAGGAGCGACGCAGCCTCTCTCCTCGGAGTGGATGGGACCCCAAATTGGTGTGTGCGTGTATATATGTAGTATGTATGTATGTATTAGGAACCCGGAGGACTGTAACCTTTAAGATCAGGGAGGGCAGTTCGATTTCTGGTCTTGAAGGGTTTACGTCAAACGGTACCTTAGAGTCTATCATTCAGTAAAGTAGCTTGAGTTAGGATAATTATATTATAACCAGAACGAATAAAGTTAGTTATAGTGCTCTCCAGTAGCACCTGCATTATTATTTCTGAAACCCTTTATTAACATTTAACAATAAATATCTTGATCGTGAGAGAATTGTAATCCAATCCGGGAGATTGGACTTCGTTGGAGTGCTCATCAGAGCTTTGGTGGCTAACGAACCCACCTCGCCAGATTCACGCAGTCGAATCTGCCGCGAAACGATAGTGGCGACAACCAGGACGACACAGGAAAAATTGGGCTCTCCGTGAAGACTTGTCGCATATCCTGTTTTGCAATTTGATAATTGATCCTGATTGATCCACTAATTCTGTTCGATTGGAGTTGATTGTTCTTTGTGATGGGTTCCTTTTGTATCCTTTTTTGTCAGATGTCTTGAGTAATTTGGTTATCGCATCTCGTCAATGCTTCGTGAAACTAAAGAACTTGACTTTAGAATATTTCTATATGTCTATGGTTATACGTATGACTGTTTTGTGTACATGTCATCCAATGGACAAATCAAAGTTTCAAATAATTAGTCGTTTTATCAATAATCTGTGTTGTAGGAAAAGTTTTAAAACAGAAGTATATATTTCATCATTTATATCTGCCTTGAGGCAAGTGACATTTCGACGTTTAGAGTGACTGATACCCTTGTGCTTTTGAGTGGCTCCAGGATTTTGTTTTATTGAATCTTAGGTGGAAGGGCTGCGAATAAATCGCCGCTCTAAACCTTCTGACACCTGGAATGTAATTCCTGTACAGTGAAGCTGCTAAATGATTGAACTGATTATTTAGTTAATGTGTGTCCATCATATTCCATATTGTCATTATTATAATTGCTGTGAGTGTTGACTTCTTTATCAACTCATCCAACCCTCAGCATATTCATGAATACCCATGAAAAAGTTTTTTAATGGAATTCATTGAATACCAGTAAAGAAACTGAAGATTGTACTCTGCGATGGCTGGGAAATCACGCAAAATAATCACAAGATTCCATCCTAATTATGGAAGGAATTTGAGGGTCTTAGATGACAATACAGTAGCTTGCAGAACTTCTAGCTTTGCAGATGCATTGGTCTTTAGTGAAAAACCAATACAACTTGGAGAAATATTCCTAGTAGAGATTGAGAAAGTGGAACGAGGATGGAGTGGTCATATGAGGCTGGGACTAACACAGATTAATCCGGCAGATATACCCCGCAATGCTTTGCCACAGTATGCTTTACCAAATCTTTCAAGATTAGGTTCAACTTGGGTTTTTGGTATTACCAAGTGTCATAACATTTGGGACAGCTTTAAGAGTATTGATGGCACTGGCTATGGTAAGTCCTCTATCTCCATTTCATTTAAATGTTAGTTAATAATTGTCTCTCTTCGACTAGGTGAAGGAATACCTATCCGTGAGAAGAAACTCATTACAGATGGAGTTAATGTACATACATCCCGTGGCATTATTCCTTTCAATGTGCTAAGGCCAAATACAGTAGGATCTTCAAGAAACATCCTACCAACAGATGCAGGTAGTCGAATAGGTGTTATGTATGTACCCCAAGCTGGATCTGACAAAGCAGAAATGCATTTTATTATCAATGGAGAAGACCAGGGTGTTTGCAGTAAAGACATCCCGTACAAAGGTGGACCACTTCATGCTGTGGTAGACTTATATGGCACCACTAAACGAGTTAGGGTAGTGCAACTATATGGTGGTATGTAATAAATATCGTAGCAGATAAATATCCATAAAGAGTTCTATGTATTTATCAAATATTTTCATTTTTTCCAGTATCAACATTGCAGAGTGCCTGTCGTGATGCCATATTACAGTACACTGAGAGAACAGCAATCGACTCACTGCCTCTGCCAAGAATGCTAAAGGACTATCTCCTCTATCAATCACAATAAAAACGAGAAGAACTGCAAGACATGATTAGTACATCCAAACAGCGTTTATTTAACAGAAGTGAGACAGAAGATATTTTTTTGTTCGCGGGAGTTTCTTTCCTTCTGCGCTGCTCTCTATATCCTTTCATTCCTAAATGTTCCTTCCCGTGCTACGTCAACGGGATCCATCGTCAATTGTACTATATATATATTGCTGGAATTTATTTCCTTGATCAAAGATGATCAACGGTAACTGGACATCGCTATACTTCAATTTGGTTTCTGTCTTCTACATTGCCCCATAGCATCTGGAATTCTATCGTCGAGACGTGAGCCCGTTTTTTTTTTTTTTCATTTTCTTCACGATTTATCATGAAATTCATTATTTTGCTTAAACAATACATATTTTCTCACAATATTTGGCACGGCTCGCTTTTCGCAGTAGTAATCACGACAGTCTTTCTATGGGACAATTGTTAGTATTAGCCCTTTGAGCCCCCCACATATGTACATAGTGTGACAAAGTATATAATGGTCCAAGAATGGGCATTCGTGAATTAAAAAAGAAATTTTAAGATATAAATAAAAAAGAAAAGTGATAAAACATCCAAAAGATTTATTTTTTTTTCGAAAGCTGCAACAATGAACGACGTATTAACATAATGATTTCGACGTTACATTGCAATTTTCAGTAGAGACACGTGCATTACTAACTTTATTGGAAAATTCTTTAATGCTATAAAGAATGACGTAATGCGTATGTATCGCATTAAAAAAGAAAACATCTACTACACACATACAAAAACCATTGAAACGTTGCGTCTTGCGAAATAAATGTATTTCTAAGAAAAAAAAAACAAGCCTAATAGTGCCATTGTAATTTAATTCCTTGCTACCAGTTCAGCTCTTTTTTCATAACTTATATTAGATATAATATTTTGAAGCACTCATATTCCGCGATAATTGTTTTCCAATGAAATATGAAACTTAACTCATCTACAATTTCTAATTATAGGGATGTAATTCTTGATAAATGCAATGATGATTTATTATTTCTCATATTCTCCAGGTCAAAGATCAAACAATGTGACAACACTGATATTGAATCAGGATGCTCTTAGTATAAACAGATATTTAACGCATTTATCACAACAAAAAGTAATTTGCATGCTAAATTATATAAATTTAATAACGAAAGAAGTGAGATCATTCATTCGTCATTCTGGAACGATCATAGTTGCTGATTTCTGTAACGGTAGGTAAAAGAAGAATTAACATAATGAAGTAGGTCAGTAGAACGCACACGAAAGATAGACGTCCAATAAGGATAGCGATCAAGGACCAAGACTGATGACTACCCTGGGACACAGAGGTCACTTGAACCAGACTAGCGTTGTCATCTGCTCCAGTCTCATGTCCGGCAGAAGCTTTAGGGTCTAAAGTGTTCAATAAGAAAATCTGACCCAACTTATTACTCAGGATGGCGGTGTTCACTGACGATATCCATCCTGGGGCTGGTAGGCTTACCGCGTAGAGTTGGCGCAGGAACGTTGTCATGAATATAGCAAATCCAGCCAGTACCAATGAATTTCGGTAGAATATCACTGTCAATTAATAGATTGTTAATATCTATAATGATAGTCTAATTGAATTTAATTATTTATTACTAACAAATGTGTGGTACACTGGCACCATTCAATGGCATCTGCCAATGAAGATCTTGCAAGCACAGTAAGTGGCAGATAAAATTTATTACTGCCACTGCCATCCGCTCTGTCGTATTGGGATCCAGCCAGAGTGTCGTCAAGGTCATCACAATAAGTACTAATGTAAAGAGGCTAATTAATTATCATAATTTAAGTTATTAGTTTATAGAAACATGAGGACTTACTTATACCAGGCGTGATGTAGATGGCTCCAATTGTACTGGAATGTCTTTCCAGAATGAATGTGAAAAAGACAGATGGGAATGTATCATTTGGACAGCATTTGAATTTATGTATATGTTTTGTTGCATTCACTCTTAGAAGGTCCCATTCTCTACTGGTTGTGTAATCTTGTAGTGTGATCTGATGAATGTATATGCCCACTGTTATTATCTTGAATAGATTAGGTTTTCTTAATATTTTTAATCATTCCGTTTGTTTACCCCCTTGTCCACTAGAAGAAAATTTATTTCTTCTCCTGTATGGGTCCAGGATCCTATCCGAATTGAGCAATTTTGTATGTCAAACGGCCAATTTTTGTAATCCGTATCACAGTGTGCATAGTACTTCATTTCCGGTACGCAGAGAACCAGTCCCTCCTTGGTGAGGATACAATCCGTTTTGGGAAGTCCTCTCTGATCGGCGCTCATATCTCCACTTCATAAAAAAATTATGCATAGATAATATCGTTACTATAAATTTGTAAAAACTACTATAAAGTTATAAATTATTATATGAATTTATTTACGAATTGTAGACAGCTATATCCGGCACCCAAATTTCATCAGTGGAAACGTGAATGGTTTCTATGAAATCAAAATCTTCTGCATTCCATTTGAGATGCCCATCCTTCCAGTACTAGAAGAAAGAAATGAAGAGACCAATTGATATTAAATTAAAGAGTAAAGGAAGAGATAAATTCACTTATACAAACTTACCACTGCCATCCAGCTATGCAGAATCAGAGTATTCATCCTATCATCCTAAGATACATAAACGTCAAATCCAAAAATTACAATGGTATAAAAATGATTAATGAACTTACAAATTCAATCATCTTCGGCATGAGCCTCAAACTGATACTTGTCATATTGTCTTTGTGAATGGAAGGTCTGACTGTAAAATCGTAATCGCAGAAAAGGTGCCTCTTGAGTCGTAACATTGCGGATTTACTCTCGATATCCTTGCACTCTATGGCTTGTACTCGCAGGTGATCCCTGTAGATGATTCCTAGCACAAACAGACTGAAGAAGAGATTCTTCATCGTGAACAGGTTAAAACGACGTATTGAAGTCGACTGAGTTAACTCGTTTCATTTTCAACAAAAATTATCTAGCTGCGGTAACTTGAGAGCCCAGACGCCCAAAGACGCCCCTTTTGGTGTACTGGCATGCAACTTTTATCTTATTACATAAATACTGTATACTTATATATATTTGTGCATAGATACTTGTTGAATATTTTTAAACAGTTATGTGTATAATTATATGATCGCAGAGTTCTTGCAATATGAAAAATTTCACTGAGAGATACAGAATGTGTTACTTGATTTAGAGGTAAAAGTAATATTTATAAAGTCACGAATCCTTCAAAAATATGCTTGATAGCGAACATTCTTATTTTATAGTTGTAACGGATTTGTTCTACTTCATTATGAATACATCCAATCTCTAATTTTTTGTATTCCCTCTTCAAATTTGACTCATTGACCCTAAAAGACGTATGGCACGGTTAAGATGTTTTATTTAAAAACGTAACCATTTATCCTCTAAATATACCGTTACGTTCTACTAATGAGAACAACTAAGTGTACAGTAACTATTCTAGAAATTCTGTAAAAAATTATTTAATTAATTATAGTACTAATCTATACTTTGATTAATATCTGTAGGTAAAGAGCATTGAATTTTTGTTATGCTGGAATAAAAGTGCATTAATGGAGCATAACATAAGGACTAGTCGTGTTGTCACATTCGTGGAGTTCAAATGGCGCGTGGCAAGTGATGCAATGCGCAGACTCGTCCACGTACACGACTGCAGCGACAGCAACGACAACAACGTTTCTCTGGCAACCAGTCCAGTACTGTTCAGTTTCGCGTGTAGTGGTTTTTAGGTTTTTCGGTTAATTTTTCTAAGGATCTCATAATGTCCTCCGGAGGCTGGGAAGTCGTCGGCAAGGGTAAAAAGGATAAAAGCAATGGAAAACCAACAAAGTTGACCAAAGCGGAGAAGAAGAAATTCATAGAGAATGCACCTAAAGTCGAGGATTTCCGTAAGTTTGGGATTTTCTAACCAATTGAACTGTGATAAATGAAAGCAACCCACATTTGTGTAATGTTATTTATTTATTGTAATATAAGAAAAGTTGTAGAATTCTTCTATGGATAGATATGTAAAAGTTAGATCTTATTGAAGTTAAATTAGTATTGACTCTGAATCGAAGTACAGCTACTTTCTTTAAATCCAGTATCTTGCCTACCATATGTAATGAGATTTTTGACACTTTGGAATGGCTCGTTATTCGTGCCCACCCTACAATCGTTGTTTTCTCTCAATGTCTCCTAGAGGCGCAAAGCTCTAATCTTCGAAACATCGTGATTTCTGCGCACCAGTTCCCCTCAGTCAAGTGAAAACGCTCTACGACAACTTGGATGGTAATAAGGAGAACAAGAAACCAGCTAAGGAGAAGGACAACAAGACCAAGGAAAATGAAGAAAAGAAGAAGCAGCAGAAGCAGAAACAACCGGAACAGAAAAAACAGGAGCCTAAAGAGAAGCCTCCAAAATCTATAGAGGATGCAGTTAATCTGGTAACTTTCCTTGCAATATCTACTTTATACTAAATCACTAGCATTGGATGTAACAAAATGTTATTTCTATAATCTACAGATAAATGCAACATCTCTCGAATCTTCAATAATTAGCGATCAAGCCAGATATCCAGACGCACCACTTATTTGGTTAAAGAATTTAGATGCTTTTTTGAATGCAAGCATTCCAATAGAGCGAGATGATCCATTATTTGATGGTAAGCCACCTGGCTATCCATTGAGTGTCGTGCCAAAAACTATACGCTTGTTATTGGAGAGAGTTATTGAAAGAGCAGGACCACAAACGGTCAAACTGTTTTATGAGGGCACACTAACTGCCATGACGACAGACATGGCCAAAGGAACGCCTGTAGTCGGACACAAAATATTCTTACAACTGCTCGCACAATACGACCCCGAAATGACCATCGCAAATATTCCCAAACTAATCAGTTTGAGAAAATCTTATCAGAATAGGAAGTCTATTGGTCAGTCTCTATTTTGGGTTCTGTATCAGGCAGGTCGTAAAGATTTATCAGTAGGTTTAAAAGCGTGGCATGAGATTGTTTCACCTATGTTGGAAACTAAGAACTACTCAGGATATGTAGTGAAAGTTCTGAACGACCTTGTTTCCGGCCACATGAATAATACAAATAATGTCACCCCCGATTTTTATTTGACTATCGTGGACGACGTGTACTCAGGCAAATTGAACGTTCCTGCTACCATTATAAAAGAGGTTACTCCCGTTATCGCTAACCTCCGAGTAAGTCACAATTAAATAACGCCCCAAAATATTAATAGAAGCATATGACACAAAATAATTAAAAATTTTTTTCAGTCAATAGCATTCAAAAACGAGAACGCCAGCTATCGTAGATTACTGGAAACCCTTTTCGACAAAATAACACCAAAAATCAGCTCAATTTACAGGGACGAATTACTCCATGCTGTGGCAGCCTGCCTTGCGGTAGATGTTCGTTGCTACACCATTTGGAAAAATATTTACTCCAAACACTTATATCAGTCGGGTCTCATTTTAAAGCATATTGGTCAGCATCATATTTCATAACAAATACTAATTTATTAAGATTATCACAATGATATCACTCTGATTGCAGATTCTAATTGGAGCACAATACACCCTACTTTAAAGAAAAAAGTATTTTCTGAAGTATTGGCATCCTTCCAAGTGTCAAATGAAGGCTGGAAAACAGCCAAAAAGAAGGATGAGCATCTGTCCGCATGTGTCAAAGGGTGTGAGGTAGGTATGTCAATTAATAAGGTACATCTCCCACTCCCAAATCTCTCATCAATAAACCTAAAGCATCCTTTCACAATGGGATTCAGCGAATGACTGAAGAAGAACCGGTTTAAATAGACGCGGTTCATCTACAGCGCCCCCTAATACCCAAATCTCCGATTACCCACAGTATACACAACAGTCAGCCGTTGGATTGTGACGTACATTTGTCCTTTCTAAGAGACTTTGACCGGTAAACGGTATATTTTATACATTCGTCAATACAAAATCGACGTTGCTACGTATTTCCAAAAAAGAAGACTCGTTCCCTAATATTCTGTTATCAAGCAGTACATATTCGTATCAGTGCCAGGACGCTTGTGAGTGATACAATAACGTTTCAGAGTGAAAGCTCTGATCCCGTTCGTACATGTATAAACTTTCAAAACGTTTATGTTATACATGGTTTCTATTGGTTTAGGTTAGGTTAGGTTGGGCGAGGCGAGAGTATCGATCGTCTGTTGTACTGTCACCATTTTCTACATATGTATATTCCGAGTTGCGCTTTGAGCTGCGACCTTAGCATCGGTTGTTAATATTAGCGCTTCTTTTTTTTATCGACATTCGACCTCGGAGCAATTACTTCGTTTGACAAGAACAAAAAATTACACGTCCTGTCTGTACGAAAGGAGGTAATGGCTGATTTCTACAGTCATTTATAATGTGTATACAGTGAATAATAAATCTAACAGGGTTAGCGTACTGTAGTTTTATCGTTATCTAAAGGCGACAGATCACCTTTCAATGTTTCTTTATTTTTTTTTTTAATTCTTGTCAGTTTATTCTCGCGTACAACAAACGTAGTGTTTTTGATGTATTTAATTCTTATCCAGGAACGTTTTTCTTTCAGGTATTATTGGCGAGAATGACGGTGTCCAAGAGCGGTTTTCCTTGGAAGAAAGGAAGTCTACTGTTATTCCTTCTTATCAGTGCCATTGTAGCGGTTGATTATCAAAAACATGGTTCATTCGAAGGTAAGTTTACAACTATTATATATTTCTACAGTCATTTTCTCTCCGAACTTTAATTTTGTCTATTATTTGATCATTATTCTTGTAGCATCTAGTACTGGAAAGTTCTTGAAAGACAGTGGGATTCTTGGACAAGGGCAAAGGGCTTGGTCAATGACAAAGTACTATTCAGCTAAAAGCCTTGAGTATGCTGAGGCTAGTGCTCCGGAATACTATAAAGCTGTTGTTGACTTATCCACGCCTTATATTAAATTAGCTGGGGACTTGTATCTTATAACAAGGAATGCCTCGTGGAAGCTGTACAACAATATAGCAGCTTATGTGGCTCATAATGGACCTCTAGTTGCAGCACGTGTTAGTACCTCGACCATATATTTTTATATCAAAAATATTTAATTTATATATGACTGATACATAATACAAAATGTTTATGCAATAGATTGAACACTATGCACCAGGTCTCCTGGAAGAGACACGTACAAGAAGCATTCAAGCTGTGGACTTTGTAAAGACTTATTCTGCCCTTGCTGCCGAGCATATTGTTGAATATTCAACACATGCTATTCGCTGGCTGGAAACTAATGTTTTTGTGTGAGTATTTCTGCCCTACCAGATCATAAATCGTTCTTATCAAATATTCTATAAGAGTGACTCATTTTTTTTTTTGTTCTTTCTTTTTCCCAGAGGTAAACTCAGTCCAGAGAGCCTTCAAAAATACGCGAGTCAAGCGATTAACACAACGCAAACCTTTGCCAGCCGAACGTACGACTGGGTTTACGAGAAGGTACAAATACTGTCGAAAGTTCAGTGAAGCTGCAAAGGCAGGACAATACGCCGTGAACCGACAAGTAATAACATAAGTCGGCAATCGAAAATTCTTCCATACCTCAGCATTTATTTGTTAATATATAAACACGGGAATCGAAAAAACACGAGTACAATTATTCGGACGGCCATTTTAATATTGATTTTCCGAAACTAGAAATAATATAAAAAATTCAAAAAATATACATGGGAAACTTTGGCACTCGCTATTTTACTCGATAAACCCGGTATTCCATAAAAAAAAACTAAAGTTTCAACCAAAGCGCGTGGTTGCCATGACCTTTATCACGTAGACGGGCAGACACAGTATGACCAAAGTATTGTTTTTTTTTTTTAATTACTATTTTGGACAATTGACAGTGCGGCTACGTTAGCAAAGTAAAGGGAAAATATTTACGAGGTCACAGAAGACGAAAAAGTAACCCGCGTCGTTGCTTATTTAACCCCGAACATAGTATTTTGTACATTTATTCCATGTATTTCGTTTGTGGGTTTTAGAAATGTGGAATGATTAAATGATGAGAAATAAATAACGCAGAGAGCTTTACTTTGTTTTCTCTTGGTCTCTTCAAAGTCGATAGTGGAAGTAAATGCAACAGTATAAAGTAATTGTCTTCAACGCGTGCGCCATATAAATGTTAATTAAAAAGGCGAGCGTACGCGCCAAAAATTCCCACTGGGTTTGCGCATGCAAGCGCATCTGAATCCTCTGCCAGGAGAGAAACAGATATAGGGAATGCAAGTCTGAGGTGTTTTACAACTCGTGTGGGAAGAAAAGCTTCATCGTGTTCTTGTATATTTGGTTGCACAGGTATTCCTCTTCTTCGTCTCTGACGCGTGCTAATATTTCCAAAATTTGGCTGTAACCATAGAGAATCAATCAGTATATCTTGGACTCCTTTATCTAAATATTATTCTTTTATGATATTAATATTACTCTTATCAATGCCACAACATAATTAAACTGACAATACTTACACTATGGTGCATGGCTCGTTTCGACCTTTAACCATTCGATCTGGCTGCCATTTTTCCTTTTTCACTGATGGAAAATGCGTGATTACATGTTTCGCTGCTGCATGTGTCGGCCTTATTTCACACCAGGGACAGTCAGTCTCTATCACAAGACGATCGGATGGTATCGTCGTCACCGAGAACAGATTTTCTTCAGTTTTGAGCGAACTAAAATACACGGTGTTTGAGCGTTAAGTTGTTTCTTTTGTTAAAAAAAAATCCAACTCCAGGAATCAGATTTCACCTACCAGCCATTAATACCTATGTACAGCCCAAGCTGGAGTATGCTGTTGGCATCCTCTGGATTTCCATCGAAGGAGTGCACGACACCAGCTGTTAATTGATCCTTATATTTCCTGAGTATTCGTATAAAGTCCTCGCCAGCATTTCTACAGTGAAGAAACATTGGAAGTTTCAGCTTGGAACACATAGAGAGCTGCATCTCAAAGTACTTCTTTTGAGTGTCCTTGGAACAAAATTGTAATCGATCGTAGTCCAAGCCCATTTCACCTATTGCGATTACTTTATCTCGATTTTCAATAGCTAAGTCACATAATGATTTAAGGTATCCCTCAGGATCACCCGATTCTTCAAACTCGTTGCATCTTGTTGGATGACAACCAACAGTGGAAAACAACCGTTCTGTAATAAACAAGAACTAGAAGTATTGTGTATTAAAACTCAATCAAGGTTCAAAAGAAGAATCTTGACATACCATCAGTTTTGGCTAATTCAAGAGCTTTCTTGCTCTCCTCAATGCTACCAGCAGTTATGATAATCTTGGATAGATTGTTACTCCATGATCGTTCTAATACATTTTGTAGATCCGGCTGATGCTTTCGGGATCCATGATATATTCCTTGATACATAGGATCAATAAAATTGGCCCCAATATCTGTAATAATTATTGCAGGAAACACTTTTTCACACGTCCGGACATCAAATAACATAACATAACCTTAATCAAAATTTGCACTATAAAAACAAACGAAATATGCATTTCCAGTAAAACTTTGATCACTGTTTGACATACCTATGAATTTACGTAAATTCGTCATCCTCGCTCCGAGCATAAATTCACCCTAAAGAGCGAGGCTGCTGAAAATTGAGACGACAGCAGGTTAGCAGGTGTCCCTTCTTTAACCGGCGGTTCGTCTGACACATGCTCCAAGTAGGGATATCATTCCGAGTAGAAGTGTCACTTTTGCGCAACTTCAGTAACGTTATATTAGAATTAAATAATTTCGCATACTCTAAAACCATTCAATTCCTTTGTTCCGCGCGAAATATGCCATATATATTGTATTTTCAATGAGAAACTAACAAATGGATATG
Organism: Hartigia nigra; assembly: GCA_031001745.1. NCBI lineage: Eukaryota > Metazoa > Arthropoda > Insecta > Hymenoptera > Cephidae > Hartigia > Hartigia nigra. The sequence goes on along the minus strand of JARPRG010000342.1, from coordinate 170,584 downwards.
ATTTTCAAAATTTAAATTTTTCGACATTTCTTCAGAATAGTATAAGCACTAGCCATAAATATTTATAAAGATCGGACAAGAAGGTAGACGCGTATTATAACATAGAATTTTTAAAAATAATGATTTAGTACATTCTTCTCTTTGAATTCAACATGATCTACCGTTTATTATATCGTTCTACTGAATTCTGTAGAATGCTAAGAAGTGATTAAAGGATGAAAATAATATTTTCAATGTTACTTATAATACTTCTTTATTACAAAGTTGAAAGTGTAGGGCAATAGATATCCTAGGCTTTAGTACGTAAACGTATTTTATAACAATGGAAAGTGATGTACGACAGTCGAAGTATTTTATGAAGTCTGGCCTTATTGCCATTCCTAGACAAATCGGTTCGTCGTAAGCATACTTCAGGAGTATCCTGTTTGTCCACCGGGATGATGAACCTGGTGAAAAGAATTTTCATAGCAAGTATCTAATGACTATTGCAAGGACTTGACAATGGCATTGATCTTCTCCACGCATTCCTCCTTCTTCTTGGAAATAGCAGCATCTGCTTCAATGAAGGGCTGTCTTCCAATCTTACCCGGAACCAATTTATCCACATAGAGAGTCTGTTGCTGGTTGTACAGTTCTTTAAGAGTACGATCGTACCGTTGCAACTCCATAACACGTTCATAAACGTCACTGGATTCTGCTTTTAGTTTCTGAGCAAGTTCAGCAATAGCACTGGTTGCATTTTTGTACTCCTGATTGATGCTCTTCACTGCAGAAAGAAACGCATTAGCATCTTTGTTAGCTTTTAGGTATATAAGCTGATCGTCCAGATCATTATAGGAGCTCACTCGACGATCCTGAGCAGCTAGAATCTTTTCACATTGTCCTGCTATACGAAGCTTACTCTCCGATGCTTCGTCCTTGTCAATGGAGAAGTCTAGACGTACATAGACAATCACCATAAGGAATAAAAGATATAAAGCCACAGCAACTAACAGTGGCTCCTGAAGCATAAGTAGTCTTGGGAATGTATAGCGAAGCCTAAAGTTTTGAATGTGGTTTTCTACTAAGTTTTTCTTTGTCACTGAGATCACTGGTCTACCAGTTGTATCCAAGTACGTGTAATGAAGGCTGTCCGGTAGGCGAGTAGCTGCATAAGGTAAGACTAGTTCAATATCACGAGATCCTTCTGGTAAGATGATTTTCACGATTAGTTCATCCACTACCATGTCGTCGAATACGTGGTCGAGCAGTCTCATCTCCAAAGTGTACTGATCACCAGAATGAAAAAGGTATTCATAGCTAGGCACATTGTACCCAATTGTATAACGAGTTTTCCATCCACCAAACAGTGGAAATCGTGGTCTGAGGTTGAGTTCTACAGAGTCCTTCTTGATTCTAGCATGAGACGTGGAGATATTACCAATTTCATCTCGATAATAGACATCAGAGGCAGCAGCTGGTAAAATTGTATCGAAGCTTTGTACACTAGCTTGTCCAGACTTGGATTCACGTGCATATTCATAACGCGAGAAGGACCCTTTCAAAAGAGCACCAGTGTGAAGAAGATTAATAGTTTCCTCTATCGCAATGTTACCCCAGTGTGAGATTTCAATAACTCTCTCGAGCCTTGTAACAGTAAGGAATTTATTGTTATTTTCAAAGTGCACAGCAATCTCCTCTGAAGAGAATGGAGCACGTTTGTCGTATGGCCCATAAGTGATGGTGGATTCACTTTGAGATACAGGCTTAATCTTGGTATAGTTTTCAATATTGCGTGAAGGAAGTACAACAGTAGTAGATTGCTTGAGGATAGAATATGGTGAGTATAAATAAAGGTTTCCAGAGTGGCGTACCAGCTGTTTTTCTTTCTGAATAATTTCCTTAGGATGAGGCACAAGTTCATGTGTCGAAACAACTTCAACTTCAACAGAAACTGATCGTCCTGGTTGCAATGAGTCTTTAAGTTCAATCTGATAAAAAAGCTTATCAGGATGTTCCTTCACTTCAGTCTTCGAAACCTTCAGAGCAGCACGTCCAGCCTCTCTGGTATGAGCTCCAACATAACTAAGTCCTTCCTTTTGCTTAGGATCTATGGTGAAAAGGAAGCTGCGCACCGGACTCTTGCCACCATTCTCTAAAACCAACTTGGTGGTGATCTTTGTGAGCTGAGACTGCAGGTCGATGTTCCTTTCCACGTTCTTCAAAACAAGCTCCGGTTCCACCTTCACATCCTGCACTGCCAAAGTGATGGAGCCTGATGCCAGAAGCACCGCCGCCAGCGATATTAACGCACGCATCGTGCCACAAGCCATACTTTCAGTCCGACCTTAATATTTCTGAAGGAATTCGCCAAACTCCAGCTCGCCTTCAGTGTTTACCGGCAAGTAATACGACAAATGTTGCAAGACGGACGTGGCGCGGCGGACGTGGCTGTCGCTATTTTAATATTCGACACGAGGATTTGATAGGTTTAGTTACTATTTACTTGTCTGCTATTGGTTAATCAGAACCATGTGAACGCGACCGGAACTCCAGAAAATATCAATGCTGTCGCGTGTTAAAAAAATTAGTTCTAAGATCTGCCGTTTAAGCCCCCTGGCAGCACTTCCCAGATAATATGGGCTTCAAGACCGCCACAATTATAAATTCAGTATTATCTCAACTAATTCAAACGCATATTTTTTCTTACGGTTTTACATGCTTTGGAGCACTGTAGGTATATTCAAAAAAGATCCGTCAGTGGTGAGAACATTGTTGAATCTCAATTAAATACATTCAATAAAAAGAAACATTGCTACATGTTAAAATTATTTATTAATTGAATAAATGTATCTATTAACATTTCTAAATAAAGAATCACTGAAAATTGCAAAATATGCGGGAGCGCAGACATGTTGCGCAGGACCAGGACAGGGGGGGGGGGGGAGTACTTAAGGGGCTCCTCAAACTCGGAGCGCTCATTCCTCCACGAGCTCGTCTCCTATATCTATTTCTCGGAACTTCACCCTTTCTTATTCATTTCTATCCTTTTTTTTTCTATATTTATTTCAGCTTCACTTTCTTATTTCATTTTTCGTTTCCTTATTCTTTCTTTATTGTTATACTTCTATTTCTTACTTTCCAACTTCCATACTTTTTTCTTTCTTTTTTTTTTTATTTAATACCTTCAATCATTTACTTCTTTCTTTATGTCCTTTTCTTCTTTACTTTTTCTTTCATTCTTTATTCCCTTACCTATTGACTTCCTTCTTTCTCTCTTTGTCTTTCAATTTGTTCTCCCTCACTTGTCATTGTGCTTGCCTTACTTTCCTATTTCTTTTGTCGGACTGCGCATATTCATTCCAGTAGTCATATAAGGGTAGTCACCCTGTAGAGTAGCAACACGTGGACCATGGTGTCCAGGGTTGCCCTTCCGCCTCATCCACTGAGCTTGCTCAGTGGGTCAGGCCCAAGTTGTGGCCGTAACAGGATCTCCTGGGTCTCTCAACGGGGGCGTTGAGCCCCCTTAGGGTATCTATGGCCATAGTCTTTCATGTAGTGAATCTAACTAGAGTGTTTATATGAGTGTCTATGACTCACGTCTGTAGTATGACTTGTTCGCTTTGCTAAAAACGCTCGAAGAAGTCGTTGACTCTTAAGCACCTGTGTGGGTAGAGACGATCCTATGTGTCGGCGAGGAGGTCGTGCGGGGTAGTCCGTTGACTCTGGGCAAAGCCCTCCTTGTGCTTGTGCGCTTGGGTCAGCTTCACTGAAGTAGTCAGGTGTTATTGAGCACCTGTTAGTCTAAAGTTACTCTCTGCCGGAGACATTTTGCGCGGGGATCAATGGTTGACGGGGTCCGCCACCGGAGGCGGATGTGCTCCTTTACGCACAACCCGCTGAGCTTGCTTGGTGGGAAGTGGCGGAGGCTGTAGCGTCAAATATCGTCCTTCGGGATGTTCCGGCGGTTGCCCGCAAGGGTGGCGTTGGGTGCTACGCCCTTAGTTTTTCGTTGCGGTGAATCCTTGACTAGGGATAGATTCGCGATTAGTTTATCTTTTGCGCGTTTCTTGCCGCTCAGCTTGGCTTCCTTTCATTCCTGAGGTTTTGCCCCCGAGTCCTGAGCTCAGTAGTCTCAGGACTTGGCTCCCTTGTGGAGAGGTAGGATCCCACGGAAATCGGCGGGGTGGGGCCCATTACACTCCTTTTTTCTTCATTTCTTTCCGCGTCTTTCATTTTCTTGCTCCTTTTCATCTGTTCCTCGTTCGCTCCCCCCTCCCCCCTCTACCCCCGCCCCCTCTCTCTTTGATTTAACAGTCTTACGTACTCTCTAATAGCATGCCTAACATCTTAATAGCAAAAGACAGAACGACTCCATGTTGAATTGTATTTTCAATTTGGAGTATCATCCCTCAAGAGCGGGCGCTTAAATTACTGTTCGCTAAGAATAAATGTGTTTCCTTGATGGATATTCTGTTTTTCATTAGCATTAACCACGGTCTCCACGAACGTATTCAAGATTTATTTATTTCTGAATCTTTCTACGCATGCGACTCTTAACACTTAGAACGAATCGCTTGCATTTTGTTTTGTCATACCATTGTAGTCCGCCGGTAATCATTCTTGGTACAGGTAATCATGCTGCAGGCGTAAAATCCCAGCTCTTTTAATACCTTTAAGCTTTTTAAGAAATAGAGCATGAGACTAGTTTTCAGGCTCTAGTGTTAGATTTTATCGTATGAGCTTTTGTGTATGTCTTGTTCCTCTTTTTTCCGCAACTTTTAAACATTGTTAACATTATTATGAACAGTAATAAATAATTCTGTTTATTTTACACAAACACTATCTCTTTTTTCTCTTTACCTGCTCTATAACCATACATCTTTGTTTTCCCATCCATTTTCCTTCTCTTGGTCTTTTTCACCCAACTTCCTCCTTTGATTAAACCTTCATCGTTAATCTCCTATATTCTTTCTGTTTCCTTTTTTATTTTAGATGTTTATCTTTTCTACCTTTGAAACACATATCCTCTCGCCAACATCTTTCATTGGTTTGCTGGTTTTTCTGTCGTCTTGCTTTTGGCGTCAGCATACTAATAAATTGATATGCCTATAATTGTATTTTCGTGCTGAGTGTTTTTTGTTAGTTCCGGAAAATCCCATCAGATAGCGCCGTTAATTATTTAATTAATTAAATCTCCGTTAATTCCAAGAAATTCTCTTAGAGGGCGTGGAACGATTATTGAATAAATCGTCACTTAAATTTGTAAGTTATTGGATAGTATTTTCTGTTAGTTCCATAAAAAGCCACCGGATGGCGCTGCCAAAAGCCAAAGGTAGGGAGATGGAAAAGAAGAGTAGCAGAGGGAAAATGAGTAGATATATGGAAGGAAGGATGAAGGAGAAACAGACGAAGAGAAGCAAGAAATCAAAATATAAGAAAAAACATTAAGGATAAAATAGCGAAATGGGTCATACCTCGACCATTTTCGGTCAACAACATTTCGGAGCATTTTTAACAAAGCAATTAAATTAATGCTACAGACATAGAAGATAGACACCCTAGTGAGATTCACTACACGAAAGACCATAGCCGTAACTTACTCTAAGGGAGATTAAGGTTCCTGTCGAGGGACCCAGAAAGTCCTGTTGCGGCCACAATTCGGGCCCAACCTACTGAGCAAGTTCAACAGCAGATGAAGAAGAAGAATAACCTCCGACACCATGGACTACTCTAACAGGGTGACTACTCGAGTCAATATCCTCAGCCTGACCGAAGGGATAGAAAATGTAAGACAAGGAAATTTAGCATTTCTGCGATTAGAACACCCAGTAGAGAGACGGATTCTTGATCATTTTGGAGTTAGATAGACTATGACCCTGCATACAATCTAACTATTCATAGTCAGTGCTTTAGATGAAACGCAGTCTTAAAATCGTAGACACGCCGTCTTAACACACGGTAGAGCATCACTTAAGATCGTACTTGAGAAAAAAAGAACTATGAATATGCGCCTAAGCACGAAAGTGGTCAATTGTATTAAAGCAGTCGCGATGACAAAATTTGTAGGGTTAAGTTAGCGATAAGTCGTTACTGTAAGTCATTGTAATCATAAAGTGCTCGATATTTCGCTAAAAACGTCTTTCTTCAAAAGGAATCTTCACAGCTTCGCATTTCGTGAGTAATGAAATAACTTAAAAATTGTTTTTTCTACTTACCGTATCGCAATGACAGTATATCCCGTCTCTTGACTCTTCTTTCCCTCTTGTACCACTTCTTGACTGGAAAAAATAATATGTGAACTCTAAAGACAACTTTTTATTATGAAATCTTCAAAGTCCCATAAACGTGATACTACACACACGTCTATGAAAGATCTCTGCTGTGTTGATAAGAACTCTGCAGAATGTTTGCACTCTGCTATCGGCAAAAGCGGTCGCGTTGCGTTTATCTATACAAATCTTTCACTCACTAAGTAATCCTGATCGCAACAGTTATTATTCTTAACACCTCAAATAACAGCGCCGTAAATATACGTCGCCGAATTTCTGTCCCGTCGGCCTAGCGACGTATGTATATTTACGGCGCGATTTAATGCAACAATATGATCCTTGTATTTTCTTAAGTTTTATCGGTATGAAATCCTCGATCTTTAATATATACACTACAGCATCATGAATAAAATGAAATTATATCCACCCTACATATTTTCAAAATTTAGTTATTAAACAATAAACATAATAGTTCCTCCCCACCGACCGCTGGGGTTGGTGGAAAGCGACGCGGTGCAAAGGCTTTGGTACTTGAGGAGTTAAAGTTCATAAATATTATTTTACTGATGTCGAATATACTTTTCCGTAGTCTAATATGTGTTTGTCAATCCATAGAATACAATAAAAAAATGTTCTTTTTTCTGTAAGTACCTCACGTATTGCAGAGATATTCACAAGTACCTCACGTATTGCAGAGGTATATCACATATATTGCTTTTCCCAGAAGACTGCCTACGCGATGTATACCTTATACAACTTGATAAGATAAATCTCGAAGGTAATGTCGACTTACAAAATGCTACTATGTACAGTCCGTCTTGAGACGGCACAGAATACTAATCGCGTATATACTAAATAAATGTGTAATTAAATCCTTTAGTCACTGCCGAAAATAACGAATGACCTAGTTATGTGTTCTGACATGTAATGAATATTATCAATATTTCAGCGTAATTATTACCTGGAGACTCGCTGTGTTATCTTTCGATGATAATAGATAACCAGAAAAATCGAAATAAAACCTCGTAATCTCATCGCGTCTCTGTCCAACGATGCAGCCAAAATGGAATATTGTATTTTTTTGTGCCGGTGGTTTGACGTCCCTGTTCCTAATAACAGTATACAGTGAGTGGGAGATTTTTGGAATAAAAAGTGTGAATTATGTGCATAGACATACCGTTTATCTAAATAAAAACGATTCAGTTGTATTAAATGATAGTTACGAAACTTCTACAGCTGTAAAGGTAGTTACAGAAATTTGTTTATTTTTGTATTCTTATAAACAGATAAAGATGTCCGATTACTTCAGTTCTTTATCGCATAGCTGTGTTTTGCATTGTTAGCTGCTGCATAAGGGACATCGGCCTATAGAAAATGGATCTGCTACTAAAACTATTCTGTATTGGAATACAATGTATGTGGAGCAAGAAAAATATTTCTTGTTTGGACATGGAAATATCTTTGAAGCATGTCCGGAGCCACGTTGCTATGCGACAGATAATCGTAAATTTCACAATTCTTTGACAGATTTTGACGCTATTTTGTTTCACGGTATCGAGTTATTGAAAAATGACATGCCAAAAGTACGTTCTCCGGATCAGATATATGTATTCTTTTCTTGGGAATCTGCAGCATCCAGGTTATTCAGACTTGACTTCTCTTTTTTTTTTCAAAATACGAATATGAATGTAAATTATAATCATATAAATATCAATTTTGAACTCTTCTGTAATTAAGTCTTTAATGATTCGTAGACCTATTAATGATCGTCAGTTTGAAAAGACGCCAAATTATTATAATTGGACCATGAGTTTTCGATTAGATTCGGATATTCCACGTCCTTACGCTATTGTGACTGATCGAAATACTACAGAAATCGTGGCGCCAAGTTCAAAGGAAGTATTATGGCGCGAACCAGAAGATACATTTTTCAATACGAAACTGGATGACGTTATTAAGAAAAAGACCAAGATGGCTGCTTGGATTGTTTCGCATTGTAAGACAGAGTCAAAACGCGAGAAATTCGTGACGTCCCTTCAAAAGTATATGCAGGTATATTGAAATTTCAAAACGCTTGATAAATATAATTTGTAATTGACATAGTAACATTAATTTTACTTATGGTTCTAGGTTGATATTTACGGTGCGTGCGGGGAATTTAAATGTGCGAAAAATGAGCACTGTTATGACATGCTTGAACGAGATTACTACTTCTATTTGTCTTTTGAAAATACATTATGCGTGGATTACGTCACAGAAAAACTTTATAATACACTCCAGAAATATATAATTCCTGTGGTTTATGGTGGCGCGAATTATACACATTTTGCACCACCGCAATCCTACATCAACGCCGAAGATTTCGAGAACGCCGCAAGTCTCGCTGCGTTCTTAAACAAACTCGCGAATGATCCGTCTGAATACAAAAAGTATTTTTGGTGGAAGAGATATTACGCTATCGAAGATTCGAAACAATCGACACTTTGTAAATTTTGCGAAATGCTTCACGATACGAATTTGCCAAAAAAGAGTCTGTTCGATTTTAAAAAGTATTACCTCGAGGGTCAGTGCCGTAATCCGATCGAAACACGTTTTCATTAATAGTCAATGACGTAACGTTATTCAAGTTCCTCTTCGCATGACGTGTACATATTTCAATGTCGAAAAATACAATATAAATTTACAATTAAGAAATATGATATAGCGTATATGACATTAAAAAAATATAATAATAAATAAAAAGACAATACATTTGCTGTATAATTTACTTTCATTAAATACAAACTAATAAAATTTCATTCGTACGGTTTCCGGTACTGTTCAATACAAAATTTAAAAAAAACAGTTGAAAAATAATGCACAAACATACGAGCGTTCATGTAGGTGCAGCCAGGTTTTGCCGAGCCGATTGTCATTGATAAAAAAAAATTAACAATAATTAACAATCATTCGCACAGTTAATCAGTAAAGTAAGCAAAGGTCATCAAATGACTACATTCGCTTTCACGTTCAGAATATCATTCTTCTACATATGCAAGTTTATCTGAATATTCATCAGATAAGAATTCCAGTACATCTATATAGATTCACCGGAAATTATGAACGTCATCATAAGGTACCTTCAAGCGCAGAAGGAATTCAATTGGTGTCAGAGTCATCGAAGCTCTTGATAATTTCTTCAAGTCAGTGGAGAAGGAAGAAACAAGCTTCAATAAACTCACGTAAACTTTGGTAACTTTGCGAGTAATCATAGTCGCACGTCGATTAAATGACGCGACGCCGTATAAATCCTTATGTCAGTCAAATATAAATGCACGGTCGCCTCTCTTCAATTAGCTCATTACTTTATCGATCCACGGAACGAACTTTTGAATGTTTGTATAGACACCAGGTAAATGTTCACGGCCACATCCGATTCCCCAGGAAACCAAACCGATGAGGACGTGTCTACCTTCAACCGATAGCGTAAGTGGTCCGCCTGAGTCTCCCTGTGCATAGAAAAATCAACGTAACACTGACCGTTAGAAACCATTCCAAATTTACAAAAAAAAACTATCAATTTTTTTACCTGACAAGAATCTCGACCGCCCTCTTTATAACCAGCGCACAAGAAGACGTCGTGTATGGTTTCTCTTCGTCCTGCAGCTCTAAACCATCTCTGACATCTTTCATTTGGTATCACCTAACGAAGTGAAACATGATATAAATAATTATAAGTCAATTAAATAAAATAATTAAATTTGCATAGCAACAATTATCAATTCCCTAGACATCATTACCTCAACGTCCACTTCTTGGAGAACGGTCGGTGCAGAACTTTGTCCGTGTCTCGTTCTACCCCAACCAGCAACCGTAGCGGTTCTACCTGATAACTTCAGGTTCCTGGCTGGTAAACAAACCGGTACTATATGCTGTTTGAATGCGACGGTTCGTGATAACTTTACTAGAGCGACATCATTACGAAAATCCGTAGGCGAATACTGAGGATGTACCTATAAAATAATGCACTATTTTATATATAATTTTTTTCTTCTCTTATCCAATCAATCATTTATCATAGTGCATGTTAACATTTTATGATAGCCGCACCGACCTCCTTGCGTTCTATGTTGTATTCCTCGTGAAGTAATCTCTCTGTAGAATCTCGAACGTCCCACTCGCCTAGCCTGACTTTCAAGTTACTGTTAGGTGTCCTGTGACACAAGGAACAATTCGTATTAGTTTGTTGATTAATACTGTACAAATAAATAATAATAAATTAAATAAATATTATTATTGATAAACGATACTAACGTCGCCACGCAGTGCGCTGCTGTTACGACCCATCTATTGTTCAGCAAAGCACCACCGCATGAAAGTTTCTTCGATAGGAATCCTGACTTGATGATGGCAGCCTTAAGGAAGACAAAATAAAAAAAATGAACGTATAACCAACCAATCTTTTGTGTTGTAAAGAGTGAGAAGAAAAATGTCCGGCAATCTTTACTTTAACAAATAAAAGAAACATGGAATCACACGTTGTGCCTTGTGAATGTAAGCAGCCGTTTTACAGGCCGCGAAAGGAGAAATTTCTCGTGCGTATTTGCGAACGTCGCTTTTCTCCGGCTTTTACACAAAGAAATGCGTATCCAAAGCGATTCAATTTCTTCACGTCTATACTTTCTACGCGCGCTTCCATTCTCTTCGTATTTTTCGTCAGGTATTTATTTATTTACATACACGGTCATTCAAGACTATTAAATCGCCTGGAGATGGGTCCGTCGATTTGGCTTTTATAAATTCTCACGGTAGAACCATCTTCAGGTAATTCAATAGTCTTGAATAATCCTGTATATATATAATAACATGGCCTTTGAAATTTCCATGATTACTTATATACACAAAAAGTAATCATTAATCAATAATTGTTCTAACCTAACGCCCTAACGCCCAATCGAAAATCTTCGTGCAAAACAAATGAATAATTCGAATAATAAAAATAAAGAATGTCCAGAGAGAAGAAGTCGTTTTAAGCCAAACGTGAAATTTATTACGGAAACGAGTTCATTGCCACTATCTTACCTGCCACGGATGACTTCCAAAGCTTGAACTGTGACCTCCCACGATTCTATTACTTCTAGTATACAATTCACCGCAACCTGTAACCAATACAGAACAATTACTGATAAGATAACAAATATTTCCATATATTAATATACAAAAGAGACCTAAGCATACTCAGAGAGAAAGATAAAAAACGTGCGCATGCTGTGAAAGGACCGATTGATCCTCATGTACATATATCTATATATACGACAAATAACATATGTGCTGTTCAGCCATTCAATTAATGATATTTGAACAGTTTAAAAAGTCGTGCGTATCTCCATGCGAAGCAATGAGACTGATAACGCATGCTATCCGTAATTCTGTCTTGTCTCTTATTGTTTTGTTCATCTGTTCGTCCAGCATCCTTGTTAGCCATTATTCCATTATCTTTCGTGAAAGTAACTATCGCGTCCTGCGAAAGTGATCGCGTGCAACCAGATGTCCTTTCGTGCAAGAGAGTCGCGTGAATTCTCAAGCAAGTTCTTTATAGAGTTTCTGTCAATAATAGTAGATAATAGGGTAAAGTCCTTGTTTTTCTGGTCCAGTTCCGCTTCTCCTCGTTATCCAGGATCTCGTACGACAGGAAATTTGCGTAACTGCATAATAGCCGTAGCAGTAGAAATAACGAGGAGTCAGTCGAGTGTCAAATTGTTCGCAGACGTTCATTTTAAATAAAAAGAAAAGAAGCAATGTCAACTTAAGACATTATTGATTGCCAAGGATAATCTTATCAGATTACCACGATATTTAGATTGATCCAAAGTATTTGAATTATCCTCTTCCGGTCTGTGACTTCCACCGGAAATCGGGTAGCCATTGTCCTCGTAATCGTCCTGTGGATAATCCACAGGAGCATATCCGCCCGTTACTGGTCGATTAATAAAAGGTCGATCATGATTGACGACGCCAGGTCGATTATCCCAGGACGAATGATTCGGCGAATATCCATTAGGCTTGTTCGGAGTGACATAAACGATCGAAGGCCGATGAACATTTTGCGGATAGTTCGTCTGAGGACGTAATCCGCTGTAGATCGCGACATCGTCGTCCAGGTAAGGCCGCTGATTGGCCAGATTTATTGAGAACGCTAGAATTTTCGTATTTCAAAGTCCACCACGTTAATACATTTTTTTTACTATTTTTTTTTCAAAAAAGTAAAGCACATTCGTATTTACTGTGTAGTTAAAACAACCTAACGGATACTTGGAGCGGAAAATAAGGGCTGCCAACAAGCGGTCGTTGTCAGTGGCGAAAGTGGCCATTATTCGCAGCAGCCTCAAGGCTACTTCTACCCCCATTCGATAATCCTCACATGAATACGTGAACGGATCTTCCTCCAGTGTCAACCTAGTGCACACACGGAGTACTACGTACGTTGGTATAACTGTATTCGAAAGTTGGTCGCCTGTCCAGCCATACCTGGACACTTGGTTCTACCTACTATTATGCAATTTCGGAAGTCATCATGAGAAATCAGGTTCTCTTCATTCTGTTCACACTTCGCGACATGCTTTGAATATAATGAATGTCATTTACACGTCCGACAATTTTTCCTTTACGTAATTTTTAAAATTTCCCTTCAAACACAACATATACTTGGACCCAGTTTTTACGAATTGCTATGAAGAAATTTATTCAGTGATTCATAATTAATTAGATGCTCATAGGCAATAATTTAATGATGACTTTTTTAAACTGCCTCTGTAATCATCTTAATTATTACGTACTTAATTACTCAATAGGGTTAGAGCCTGTAAAAGGTCAATGCATGATTTTAGTCCGTGTTAACGCGATGGCATTAACCCCGCTATATAGCTTTATGTTTCTCAAGAGACAGTTAATCAAGCTTAGCCTGTTTTTTAAGCGTCTGTCTGTTTCTTATGTACGTCTAGGGTGACTTGCATTATTTCTGTACTTGGTAAGAGCTATGTTATAGGAAGTTTTTACGTACGGATACAATTAATTAAGATTCCAAAGAATCTTGGAAATTTTGTGTATCAAAGCTAAAAGTATCGTAAGACTAAGTACCTTTTATGTCGAACTCGAATAAAGAGCTTTTACAAAAATTAAAATAATATTCGATATTTTATATATGAACATTTAAAAACTTACTGGCATTCTGTAGCAGACCTACACTTGGCTGTGGTACTTTTTCCGGTATGTCATCATCGTCCACACAGCAACTCCAAATTAACCCTCCAGAGCAAAGGTCAACAGGTCGACCTCCACCAAGAACACAGCTGATACTAAGTCCACATTCGAATTTCGTACCCTTGTATTTGCAGGTCTGTGGTATCACTAGAAAAAAAAGATGGAACATATATGTAGACTTTAAAAAAAATTTTACTTTAAAAAAATCATTATTTTTGAAGATTCGTGCGTTGCAGATAAACAATCTTCGATTCGTATAAAAGAAATGGACATGACCATGGCTTTGTTCACTACGATGAGATCTTTTGCTCTGTTTCTCACGGTAAATGATCCTATCGTAATTGCGAGGCACTTTCGTTCCGAATCGGAGTTTCGTAAGTGAAATTTAGGACTCCAGGCGAACGTGAAAGTTACTACGATAACGGCCATTTATCGCCTTTAAGGTATATCGATAATAACGATTGTCACAGCGTAATCCTCCTTTCGATGCAAAGCATGAAATTTCGTGTACATGATATTTGTCTCACTTTATAAATAATGGAACTTCCCTTTGACAATATTTTATCATTAGTTTTAAAACGTACTTCTACCAAGCATATCCATAATTCCCGTTTGCACGTTAGATTGTTGTCCTCTAGGATCGTCGGCGCTAGTATAGTTTCGTTTTCTCCTCAATGTTTCGACCAAAAGAATTCCTTGCTCCTGACTGGTCAATTTTCTTCGTCGTCCTTGTCTCTCGGATGAATCCTCCAAGTTCAGCTCGGCTAGTTCGCCATTTTTCTTTTTACGTCCAAGTTCTTCTAGAAGCATCGCCAGGGCTGGTTCGTCGTCCTGTGAATTTACCCAAGATAACGAATCCTTCGTGTCCCAAGGATTCTTATCCTCATGCAATTCGAATCCTTCGTATTCTTGGATATGGTCTTTCGGGCTTTCTCCCAGAGGATTAAAAGTCTCTTCCGGTTCCGTCTGATAAGGATAACCAGGTGTCATTCTATCGGAATTCCAATAGCTCTGAAGACTTTCTTGAGAATTCTTCTGGGTCTCTTCAAGGTGTCCTGATATAGGGCGACCTCGTTCTATCACATTTTTCAAGGTACTTTCTATAGCCCTATTTTCACGCACGTAGCCCGAATGATCCCTAAGGTTCTTGGACGATCCAAAAAACTTTTCATCTGATCCTCCGTCGAAAATACCTGCCTCCATACTGGAGGAATCCTGTCGTTCTAGGTATCGATTTTCTGGCTGACCTTGAGATCTGCTGAAATAAATAGGCTCCTGTCTAAGGTATCCCGGCGATCCTGAAGATCCTGTCATGGATCCTGCCGATCGGTATGCTTCCATATTATAAAAATCGTAGTCAGCCCTAACCGCTACTACCACAAGTAGCGCGTACAGGACACTCTGCCACATAATGAATATTTACACTATTGATATTCCGTTTGACGAATAATTACACAATCTGAACATCCTCACAGAACGAAATACATCCGTTTAAACTTATCACACCTTTATTGACCGCTTTGTCACTGTTATTGATCACGTATCGATAAAGGCTCCACCACGATCCGATCTAACAGCGATGATTTTTGTACGAGAACTATTATTCATGGCTATTTGAGCTGCACGTTCGTTACGTAGGTCTTATCGTTCACGATAATAATGAGCTTGTAATAAGTTGCATACGTCACGATCTTTATCTCGAAATCACTCCTTGGCATTTTGCGCGTTCACAAAAGTTGGTCCCATCGAGGAAACAAAGTAACGACCAAACGCGAGATCCTTCCAATGAATCCAGTTCGATGAGAATCGGTCCAAAAGAAGGATCTGATTACTGGAGTGGAGTCCACGGACAAACCTAATTCCGATTCAAATCGGTGGGATCCAATAAATGGTCGAAGGTCGTCTGAAGACCTGATGTCAAAGCGCGTCTTGCACGTGGACTGACTTGGACTTGACGTCTCACGAGTCAATTGGGGTCTTGGGAGTTGGCTCTGCTTTCACCGACAACAGCTTTCCCGAAGACCCAAGTACTACCGATATAGTGCCGCCATTGCTTTTCCCCTACCTTCACTTTATAGTTGCCCTTCTTTGTTTTTTTTTCTTTCAGGTACCAACCTTATATATACATAGACCAGGTGCATCTCACTAATTCCACACCGAAACTGAACCATAATGATCCAAGAGTTACTTGTCGTATACTCGAATCAAAATGTTAATGATCTTTTATTATGATCAAGCAATGTTTTTGCATCAAGAACCAAGTAAAACCGTTTGCGAATTTCACCATGGAAAGTGTCCGGTGATATTTTCGTCCACACAGTCGAAAATTTCACAGTTTCGCAACGATGATCTTGACTGTCGCGACCCGAATTTCGGTGAATCGTTTTCACTTGAAGCATTCGCTATACAATTCACAAAATTCAGATATATAAACCAATTATATCCAATATTGTTCCAGCATTTTATATCCTGCAAATCCGTAATTATCTTGCGGTCTTGCAGCTGCAATTTACATTGAGCTTAATTTTCTTTATTGCGATGGAAAGTAAGTGTTGCCAATGGCATACCTTTCAAGGCAGAAGTGTATTTTTGTGTCTTCAGCTGTACAACTCAAGCGTGAGTCGCGAATTTTCTTGATACTCGGTTTACCCAGTGTCTCCATTACGATTACCAAAAATAACGAGAGAAATTTCGCCACTGTTGTTCCATTTATTTTTAACACTGATCCTTTTTGTTTTCATCTTGCACGGAAAATATTCCAAGAGGATTATTCGATCATCTTCATAAAGTACATCAATACCGGAAGTAATCTAGGTTGCAGTGTTAATCCGTATTTTTATACCATACAAATTTCAGCACGAAGTCGCAAATAGGCCAAAGAATGAATTCTGTGATAAAATGCTTGATTGGCATTTTATCATACACGTGTACAATAAATTAATAAATTATGCCATTACCAAACGCAAATGCTTCCTCCGAAAGATCCGTTCTCGATGTCCGGTTAAGGTGGTAAATATTGCGCAACGATTATGACGCATTCAATGTATGTAAATTGAAATGAACGAACGCGAGGCGTTATCCATATGAAGAAAAAGTAACGATATACGTTATACGTATGTGGATACATGCAGGAGGCTCGTTACAGTCCGACGATTATGTATACGAGTTTGAGAGTGCGAAACGGACGTCACGGGTGGGTGCAATTATCCCGAAAGAAGAAATTTCTTTGTCGCAGAGAAGACGTGCACGTCAGGCCTTTCTCTTTCAGGCCAAGAGCTATAGCGAATTTGAGTTAACTTACTATTATGGAAGCGTCGAGAACGAATGATTCAAAAAATCAACACGTTGAGACGAGCAATTCAAGAAAACAGGACGTGAAATCATTCGCATCAAGGGATTTGATTTCAGTAAAAAAAAATTATTTCTTTGATTAATCCATTGGATCATTATTTGATTATTACAATATAATCATTGATCGCCACTCGATGCTGTAGTGATATGCTGATTCGACTTTACGATGTAATTAATCTTTGTTATCAATAAACGTAATTCTTCGTGGTTGATAGTAATAATAATCATAAACTCACGTCCAAGCTCGTCGAAGAATCTCATCTCTCCGTGGGACCCTAGAGAATTTGCTGAATTCTGATCGCTGTTGGTATCGTCTGTAAAGAGAATTGAATGATCTTGATAATGAGTTACCTTAGCTATTGTATTTTTATTGGAAATTGACGACTGGTGACTTACCTAGACTTGATAGATAACGATCGTTTCTGCGGGAATTCCCCGTAGTAGATAAGGCTAAGATCAGTAAGATGATCTGGGAGAATGACTGGATACTCATCTCGTACTCAGCCTATGACAATCCACTCGTCATTGTTATTTAACTCTTCATGGTCACAAGGAATGAATTTATTATCTTGGCATTGAAGGACTCCAAATTCCCATAAGTGTCATTATAAACGTAAAGCTTCGCTGAACGCGATACTGCAACAATTTATTTTAAGTGTTTACGGAATTTCAGGTGGATACTTCCAGGAGAAGTGGGGGATAACTTATTTCTCCCCTTTTTTTCTTAAATACCTAACAGTCTTTCCCCATCTTTTGGTTTTCTTAAAATGTAATATTTTCAAATAGACCAAATAATCACAAATTTTTGAGTTGTATATATTTTTTTGGTGAAATTTCTTACTGTTACAATGACTTAAAATTATTTCATTGTATCTCTGCTGGTTGAATTTTGATTTTTCGTTTGTATCTTTGAAAAATTCTATCTAACATTCAAAAAATCTTGGCAGTGATTGTCTGCCACTGGTGAGGTTTGTCTACCGTAGCGAGGAGGTGGATCGACGTTGTACAGGTCCGCGCAAAAGTGGGACGTGAAACCAGGCCACTGAAACAAGTGGAACGGCTTTTAGTGCTTATAGTATTTGAAATGTGGTCTACATGCGGCGGACCGGCCACTATACTTTTAGTTATTAGTGAAAGTTGGCAAATGGTAACTTTCGACTTTGGAAACGGGAAACGTATCGGATTTTTCTCTTATCATCAGCATTGAAAAAAGGATATGGACACGTGTGTCAACGGAAATTCAATGTCACTGAATCACGATACATTCTAAATGATTTCTCTTATTTTCTTACTACGAAAGTTTTAACGAAGGATTCAAACCTACTACAATATGACTAATGCATCAAATTTGAATTCAACGAGGCCAGATTACGCTTAGATATTAAGTATCCCTATTTCTTGAGCTCTGGATATTATAGAGAGGCATTTTAATGAATTTCCTGTAACCTAGATTCTTGTTGCCAGTCATGCAGAACTTTAATCTAATTTTACCTTGACGTTAATTTAAGATCCATACACCTTGTACAGAAACTACACGTTGTAGAAAAGGGTAACTTTTCAAAAAATGTTATTATATCCAGGAAAATATTTTAATCAACGTGATTAGTATACGAACGTATTTTCGTATAGTGACTGTGCATGAAAATGAATTCAGTCTTCCGTTCCCAGCATGGATCATTAACGATTTACCGGGAACTCACCTGGTCTCAATCAAGATCAAGGTCGATATCTTGCTCTTGAAGCACAGCGCAACCTATGAGCATTCACACCGTTACAGTTCGATATTCACATAAACAAACAAAAGAAAAGATATTGTTGACACTTATCAATGAGATAATATCAGAAATTCACTTGAACTTCACTAATTTTTTACAAAAAAAACTTTTAATTTTCTGGACCTCAATCTTGCGTAACTTCAAAATATATCCGGATAGAATCGATTAAGCAAGTAGTGCTTTGTTATATTAATTTAACGAGGTTCACAATAATTATTCGTGTGATTTGACTATCTTCGTGCAGGTTCTCAATGGCGGTGTCAATTTTCAGAGTCACGGCTCCGTTTTTCTTTCTGATTACGAATAACGTGATACGGGAAAATTTCAAGAGCCTTCAACACCAATCACCGGATGAATAGAACACCGCGAGATGCGGTTGACTACTGATGAGGAACAGAAACATCGGTATCCAACACACTCTCTTTGCTGTCCTCTCTCGGTCTCTCTTCAGTCTCCGCTCACTCTCTCCGATGGACCACGTCTCAAGGCCTTTCATATTTGTCGCTAGCCAGTGAAATCGTTTGGACACTTCTTTCCTCTATTCATTATTTTCCTACCTTAATTCTTGTTCTTCTTTTCATTCTTTGTATCAAGAATCTATTGCTCGTCATGCTTGTGGAATCAATGAATCATTAGTCAAATAATTACTAAAACACTCTAATGATAAGATTGGAAAAATATAAAAATGTTGTTATATACATAGTCAAAGTATGTATGGTAAATGGGAAAATTACCTGAAACTCCTAAAAAGTTACTAAGAGCTTTGAATTTTCACGATTGTTTATCTGTAATACTTGTTTCCTTTTTTTTCCCCATAAGTATACATTTTGAGGAACACATTAGAAGCTCGTTAGATACTCACAGGAGTCTAATGTATCCCAAACTTTTTTGACCTCTGGTAATATCAACGCGTTCGCCCAAGAAACTCGCGTCACTTTCACATAGGAATTACACGAAACAATTTCTTTTCTTTCGGTGTTTCGCCAAGTTTCACCAGAATGAGGAATTTTGCAACGTCTCCGCCGACGTCCTGTAACTGTACAAAATATATCGTGATATTGTGGCCCCTGATTTTCATGCTGACAATTCCCTACAGTGATGCCAGTGGAATTGTCATCAAGGTGCCAACTGCGGAAGAACGCTGGTCAACTTCCGTTTTGACAGTTAGTTGCAAAAATATGAAATTTTCCTAACGTCCATTAATTTTCCAATATTAAACAGCATCTCACAATTTTCAGGCAAAAATCTTGGACCAATGCACGGACTCATTTAAGATAGCTGGAATTACCATAATCGGAAATACGTCATTAGAGCTGTTCCAGTGCATTAAAGATTTGAAAAATTCATCATTTTACACAATAACAAGGGACGATTCCTATCGTGTTAAAGACATATGCGCTCCTATTGAATGGACGGTAAACGTATCCTGCACTATAAAACCAATGAAGACATCATTAAATTTGATAATGGCAAATGACGTGAATTATCTTGAGACGACATTGACTTACGCCAAACATATGTTGAATCGTCATTGGAGAGTCAGCTCTTATCACATCATCATTCTTTCTAGTAAGACAAAATTGTCCATTAATCAATCATTTAATGATTCTCAATTATTTTTATAATCAATTATCACATTTAGTGACGTCCTGCGACAGGGCAACAGCCAGGAGAACATTGAAGCTAGTCTGGAAATTTAAGATTCTAAACGCCATCTTGACTTGTTGTGTAAACCCTAAAAAATCGAGTAATGGCGAAAATCTTAAAATTTATACATTTAATCCATACTCCATGGACCATGTACATCCATGGCATCTTGTGTCAAAGGAAATCATTAAAGTTTCATTACATTCATATAGTTTTAATCACAGCTGGTATCTCTACGAGAGAAAATTTCGCTTCGATGATTGGACAATCAAAGAACTTTTACCGAACGAAGTAAAGCCAAATGACGAGGAAAAATATAATAAAAATTATGATCTGTGTAAAACTGTCTTTTTTGAGAAAACTAGAAATCTCAAGAATTATGTGATTCCCGTAAGCATCATTCCATTTCCACCAAGTGTGATGCTTCGTGCGAATAAGACTGGTTTGAAAAAATGGATTGGAGAGGACGGAATGATTTTACGGACTATTGCGGAAAAATTACATTTTCGCATATACGAGGTTGAATTGCATGATACTTCGATAAATAAATCATTTGCTATGTAATTATAATTTTTGAAGACATCAAAGTACCGTTTCAGTTACCCATTGAAGGTGACAATCCGCTGGGCGCGCAACTTGAAAATGGATCATTTACGGGATCGATTAAAGATGTTGTCTATGGACATTCAAATATTATCTTACCAAGTCGTTACGTAGAAATGCTAAGTGAAATGGATTATACTTATCCCCACGTTAAGAGCGGTACTTGTTTGCTCACCTTAGCACCAGGATACTATCCAGTATGGATGAATATAATATTGGATTGGGATTGCTGGATCCTCACAATTCTGGCAGTGGTGTATCTTTGTCTAATCTTATTATACGTCAAGATCAAAAAAGACAGAGATATCGTATGGACTGTATTGAACACCTGCAAGATCTTCTTAGGAATAAGCACAAAAGATTTGACTATAAACGTCAAGCACAGATGTATCATAGGAAGTGTAATATTAGTACTGCTAATTACCAATGGCATCTTCACGGGTACATCGCATGCTCGCAAACTTTTTAATGATTATCACATACACTTCTTTTTTTTATATTACAGGTCGCTTGGTATCTCTCCTCACTATTCCCAGGGCTTACAAAACTATAGATACTCTTCAGCAAGTCAAAGATAGCGGGATGCCAATTTATGGATTCGAGAAGTTTAAGAAACTCTTGACCGATCCTGTCCTTAAGTCAAGATATGGCTATAGTAAATATTCAGAGTGTCTATCTGGAATCATAAAGAACAATGATTATAAAGCATGCATGATGGACTGTCTACTAGCAGAATTGTGGGAAACCAAGACACCGAAATTATACATGGTCAAGGAAACAGTTAGAACATGGCATTTATCGTACGTGCTATATTATTATTTGTGTTGGACAATTTGTCAACAGAATAATAACTTTTCGATAATGCGAATTCGTATTTCAGGAATGTCGTAACTACAAATTGGCTACTGCTTGAACGCTACGATTTGGAGAATTTCCGAATGATCGAAAGCGGCTTACGATTTAAATGGCGTCGCGATGTCATGAGAGCTGTACAGGTATCTACGTGGTCCTGGAGAAGAACAATGGATCTAGAATCCTTCAATCCACTACAACTGAAAGCATTACTCTTACCTTTTATCATACTTTGCAGTGGCCTTACACTCGCCACTGTCGTATTTATCCTGGAAATAATTTTAAAGAGATATCTACTCTTTCGCTCTGGACAATAAAAATATGTTGAATAGTGCGACTCAAAAGCGATCAAAGAGATAAAAGATGAGATATGCATCCGACGATTAATTGTTTGCGATGAAAGTGTCAGTTTAAATAATTAAGATATGACGGCCCCTGCTGGACATCTATTCGTTCAACGTATTTTGTTACTGTTCAATCGATAACTATATCAAACAAGTTCTAATGAAAATTAATGCTTACAATCGGCAAAGAGGTAAATACTCTTCACAACGTGACCGATATAATCTAGTGTCGATAAATACGAATTCATCATTAACGACACTTTTGTGTAGGTAGAATAGTTGGCCATGCAAGAGTCCACAGTGCTCTTAATTGGCTGAAATTATTTCACTGATTATGACGTAGTAGTATAATCCAATGCAAATTCAATTTGCAGATGCAGTCATCGAGTGCATTGCAATATACATATATAATATATAATTGTACTTGTATCGAGTTCCATTTCATGCTTGGTGCAATAAATTTCTTTTAGTTAAAAACGTTATTAGTTATATGTATGACTGGGAGCAATGCCATAACATGAATATTCTTTTAACTACAGCTGAAAGAATAAAAATCATTTTTCCTTATCGACAAATGAGTTTTACTAAGTTGATTGATGCTACTGCTAACTTGTTAGCAAATCCTTATTCTGCAGGTAACTGTAAGAGAATAATATTAAGAAACAATAGTTTTTAAGAATACTCCCCCTCCACGCACTAATTATAATTAGAATTCTGTGTTTTAGAAATTGATAGATATAAAACACGCATTTCACTTTTCAAATCTTCTCCAATGGAAGTCATGGCCACTTTCTTCTTTATGTAAAGTATTGTAAACATAAAATATAAATGTTCTCGCTGTTGTTCGATCAATCATTTATCGGACAATTTTGTACTTTGGAATATTTATGCTGGGAATAATCTGGCACTATTAGTTATGACTTTTAGTTGGACCTAACTTTTTTTTATGTAAACACCAACATTTTATGATGTCGAGACATTCTATTCCGCGAGCTAAGAATTACTTTTGGAAAAAAGTATTGTACGAATCTAATTATAATAACAAGTATCACGTATGTACAAAAAGAATATTATATTATACTGGTCAGTCTAGTGCTGCGAATATCGTTCTCTCCTTTTTCTTTTATCATCTATCTAAGATAGAATCAGATTCGTAATAAGTTTTGAAAGAAACTTACTGTATTCCAAACTGAGATCAAATGGATCTTAAATGCACTGTTCACGCATGCGCGAAGAGACTACTACAAAAATGGCAGCGACCGTGCCGACTCGATACGTCAAAGTATTTAATAAAACCGACAATTAATTCGTGCAACGTACGAAAAACTATCGTTTTTTAACATGAAGCCTCGAGGACCGTGATAAGGTCATTTTTCTGGCTACTGTCACCATGTGAATTTTCTTCGAGAGACCTAAGAGTTTATGGTTCTTGTAAAGGAACGTTATCTCAGCTTTTCCATTTGGTACCACCTGTAAATCTACTTGTGGCATATTTGTCTTCTGGGATAATCAAAATGACCGATTCCGAAAAGCCCTTTGCCTGTCCTTCGCCGGGATGTAATATGGTAGGTAAAGTTGTACTTCTGAAGTACACCATTGTTAACGAATATAGTATTATTAACATTGTTTCTAAAAGTCAATAAATATTTATTGGTTTTGGCAGAGTTTCACTAATGAGGATCATCTAATGGTCCATAAGAAGAAGCATGATATGATATTAAATTTTGGGGCGAATGGAAAAAGCAACGTCTTTATGGGTAAGGTTGATCAATTCTCTATATGCTATAGTATTTCTTGTATTTCTGTCCGATGTTATAGTGTTACATGAAATAATACCTTTAAAATGTTCCCTTACTCAGCCGATCAGACTCCAACTCCTACAAGATTCATTAGAAACTGCGAAGAAGTTGGTCTATTTCAAGATTTGCAGAATGTAAATCCTTTCGAGGAGACCTTTCGAAGAGCTGTAGAGGCAGGAAAGAGTGGATCACTGGCAGTACCTGAAGTAAAATAATATTACTGAAAATTTTTTAACTATGAATTACGTTACACAAGATTAATTAAATTTTATCCTTAGGTAGGTATTTCTGATGATACACTACATACTCCACATATATTTCCACATATACCAGACATACAGCAGACAAGTGATGAAATCCTTGCAAAAAATGTCTCCCATGATACACCTTCAATCACTATAACAGAAGTAGCGACAAATCAAGCAAAAAACACTTGCATCGAAGTGTGCACTAGCAGAGCAATAAAGCAGACTGATTCAAAGGAAATCAAAAATGTGGAAATAATAACTACTAAAGAAACGGGACATACAGCAGAAACAATTATTGTCCAAGAAACAGATACTTCAATAACAACAAAAATCATACAAGCACCTACCTCACCTCAGCTGTAAGCGAATCTATTTAATTATCCTACTCAATTTTGTCATTTCCTTAAAGAAACTTACATGATAGAAAATATATTTTGCCCAAGATCTATCAACGGAGAAGAGGTACAATTACTATTGAAGACTGCAGATGGAAAATTAATGCAATTATCAGCAATTCCAGTTTCTGAGCCTTGTAACAATTCTACTACGTCCATTCAGCAAACCAAAGCATCTACTGTTGTCATAAAGACGGAACCGCCATTGCGATGTGCAAGCAAGAACGAACCAAAAAGAACAGCGTCATCTAGGCTTTCATTAGCAAAAATGGTAAAATTGATATTATCCTTTTCGTTACAAAGTTCTATTTACGCATGAATAATACTAACCTGATCTTCTCTGTAGAAGTTGAAGCAAGTTCTGACAAAGAATAGCTCAAACAGTGACAGTTCCAAATCCAAAAATGTAGAAGATGATGTCGGCGAGTCAGCAAGAACAAGCGATAATCAAAACAGAAATGTAGACCCACGTAAAAAACGTGAAATTCAAGAACGAAATCGTGCCAGTTCAATGCGTGCACGTGCAAAACGTAAAGTCTGGATCCAACAACTCGAAAGAACTGTAAATAACGTTAACGAGACTAACGCAGTTTTGCAAATGGAAGTACGAGCTTTACGTTCTGAAGTAGCTAAACTGAAAACGCTTCTTTTGGCGCATAAAGACTGTCCGGTAACAAAGGCAATGGAGAAGGGTGAGCATTTCTTTGTAAACAAATACTTTACGTTTCAAAGTACAATGCACGCATTACAATTATTATTATTTACAGGAAACGGAATAATCGTAGGACCCAAGGTAATTTCGATGAATCCGGAAGTGATTCAAACCATACCAGTATCCACTAGTATCAATGTACCTATCAAAAGAACAGCCGCGTTACCCGAAGTATCTATAGCCCCAAAAAAGAAACTGTCCTTTGCTGGAACCACCTCAAAGAATCCAGTAATCTTACCGAAAGCCGATAATACACTAGGCAGTGCAAAGATCGTACGAAATCTCTCAGCTTTGAAGATCGTGGACGTCGGTCACTTCCTAAAAGAAAAGGACTGCGGGAAGCAGATCCTTATTCTGCAGAGTCCATCTGGCAAAGTCGTGGAAGCATCCTCGAGTCCGATTATTCAAATAAATCCAAATTTTGAGATAGAAAATGCAGCGTCCAAGAGTACGGGAACGTAAAATATTGCATCGCAGCATTATGAGGTTCTAACTTTTTTTTTGGTTTCACATCTGGAAACACTCCTCGTTTCTTGCAGCCGTTTCCGGTCGTCGAATAAATCGAGTATAGGCATGAATCTTATGATTTTTCAAAAATGACATGGCAAACAAGATTTCCTGGAGAGAGAGTGAACCAGAAAAATGAGGAGATAAAATAGAAACTGATAACAAGGCGGAAGAGGCCTAAAACTAATTATATCTCGTTGGTCGATGAGGTTGATAATGTTGGTGTTGGTTTTATTACCGTCTACCATCCGTTTCCTGTGACACGATTCCACGCTGTAACACATTTCAATGAATCGTGTAATAAGGCGGATCGCAGTTGCACGCTTTTACTGAATTCTCTTAGCTATACGCGTCAGTTACGCAACGAAGCGAATAAGTTTTAAAAAAACTTAAATAAACAGCTTGTTACACTTTGTCTTTTGATAATACGCTTGTGAATTTCGATCCGTTTACCATCCTTGTCGGGCTTCGTTAACATTTATCAGATAACTGCGATTCTGTAGAAAAAAATTGAATCAAGGATAAAGGAATAAGGATATTTATTCTTGATACGACACAAACCAGGAAGACATTAAAATCCCTTCAAAAAAATACATAAACCTCGGGATTTCCAATATAGCAGGATTTTTACTACTACAAAATATTGGGTCGCTGTTAACTATCTTTATTTTTATTTTTATTGTACACAACATTCAAGCATTGTCATTTTACATTACAATAATTTGTACAGCAATATATTGTACAAGATCCAAAAACCGATCGACGCACATAAGTTCATCATTGAGAGGAATTTTCTCTGTTTGCAATGGCGGCCAATTGATGGAGAGACAAATCAACGAAAAAAGAGCAAACTCTCATTAATCCATTTATCCGAACCCTCTGTTTAAAGTACTCTTTATGGACAAGCAGGCACTCCCGTATAACAGTCTAATCAAATAACACGCAATCCAGTTAGTAACGGGCCAATCTGCTTCGGCATAAAATCGTATTCCATTTCGTTAGAAATTCCCACGTCGAGTCTGCGACCCTCGGGCCCTTATCAGTTCTCCGTCCAGTTGTCTAAACGCTCCTACACCGGACAGAAGAATGATAAGGGACTTCGGGCACGAAATTCTTTAACCGAACGAAGACCAATTGGAAATCCTTAGACTGTGGTATTCTTCAACTCCCCATTGCACAGCAGTACGGTTATGTATTTAATCTCAGGAGCAGCGCCATATGGATTGGAAGAGAAGAAGAGTCAATTAATGTAAGAAACAAAGAAACACTATTTTACACAACAATAACAATTACGAAATCCTTTGTTATCCAGTCAAGTTCCAGCCACTGGACCTGTATGCTTTCAGCTTCCTGTGCGCACAGAAATGCTCCATATATCAAAGAAACGCAGCTTTCCTCCAGGATCGATTCACTTAATCAAAGCGTACTGAAATAGAATCTTAGCATTACTCGGTATCTCCCACAATTCCCGGAGAGCACAGCGCCATAAACCTCTTGAATATCCGTAAACTACTTGCGTGGAAATTTCGAGTCTGCATTATTCGAACGATTAAAGAAAATTCCAAAGCAGGGTATATATATATATATATATTATACCACCACCACTACTACTACTGCTACTAACGTTATCGTTACTTAAAACACACCGTCCCTGAGTGAGTCATTCGCAAACCCAGTATACAAGGAACCAAGTGAGAAATACTATCGGTCGGTCAGTAAATATTGCCAACGACTTTCTATGCCGATAAGAAGAGGTACGGATGAACGGAGCGGTAAGAGGAAAGAAAGTAACCGATAAGAAGAGCATAATGCGCAGACGCGTGTGCATTCTAAGAATGTCAAAGGGGCTGACGTCATTTCTCCTTGCGTTTCTCCATATTCTAAGGAATCCACTTTTTTTATTATTCCATACATCGGAACGTGTACCCGTAGAGATTCTGTTTTTATTTCATCACAAGAAATTCTACTTTTTCATCCTGGATCAAGAGAATGACATCATCCGACAACAGGTCGTAATTTCAAAGTGAAAAGTCCGCCTCTGGCGGCGTGATTCGTGCTGGTCTTCTACGTGTCAATTTGTTTTATTTTTAATTTAATCGGCAACCCAACCGAAATAGAGAGGCCTCCTGGGTGCCCGCTATGTACACCCATCTTTTATCACGGCCCTGGGACGACGACAACCTCGCTGATACTATTATACAATGATCCTCTCTCGAGACGATTTTCTACACTTCGGGCCTTGGACACTGGCAGTGCCTTCAATGATATATTATTTTCTTGACTGAGAATGAGGAATATATTTTATTAGAAAAATATGACTTTATCGATATGCTATCGCTGGCTACGTGGTAGGATCCATACATTGTGTAATTTCGATTAATTTTCCATGATATTACTAAATGACTTGCCACGATACTGCTAATGCTGATAAAGTGGTGTTAATTAAAGCTTTTTGACTTGAGAAAACTCCTTCAGGTAATCTATTATCTTCATTTCTACAATATTTACGGAATATCTATCTTTAAATGGAATGTTATAAGAGGATTCAGAGTATAAAGGACATCGTGATATATATTCAATCAACGGTAGAAATCCGTAATCTATTCGAGATTGATAATGAATTTTTCATTTCGCTATGGATATTCATTTTGTTCTGTACTCTAAAACTCGGTATAGAACATCGACTTTCTCTAGATTTACGGGAACTTAAGTACAGCACGACCTCCACAAAGTGAAGCGAGATAAAACGAGATTTTAATCGGACAAATCCACTACTCTCGGATAATGGAAGTTATCGTGCCTCTTAGAATGTAACAAATAGAAGAATACGAGAAGAGGTAACAGAGAACTAGCTCTTTTTTAAATTCTATTCTTCATATCTCTCTCTATCAGTTTGATCGCCTGCAACAAGAGCGACACTCAATCATTCGACTATGTTGAAAATCCTACGGCCCTGAGACAATGCGAGATCGGCTAGCCTTGAGACTGTCGGCTTTCTTTATTTTTGTATCTGGGCCGAAATATGGCACGTTTCTATGTAAAACTGGCAATCTACGTAAGGCACTCACGATTTTTCCATATATAAAGGAAAAGATCCATACTCCTTGTTGATACCTCATGGCTAGAAATCCATATTTTTTAAGATTTAAAAAGAGTGCTTTCACGTAAAACACGAGAGATATAATTATATACTCTCATAGAAAGCGATCTCAATATTCCTTTCTTCTTGCAAAGTTCCTGCGCTATTTAAGGCCAGCATCAAGAGAGAAAAAAAGATACGAATTACACCGTAGAATCCCGCGTGACGATTGCAAACGCGTATATTGAACACACGCACTTATCACTAAATCCTATGCACGAAAACAAAACCCATAAGAACCAACGTTGAAGAGAGTCTCCCGCGCACTGAGACTCGAGAATTACATTTGGCGAGTGTGGCTAACGTGACTTCGGTATGTCAGCGAGTGGGGGTAAAAGAACCGACGGTTTCTTTATCGAGCCTACAACACGATCCAGTTGCGCCATCTCTGAAGGGAAGTGAACCTGTCAGGCCCAGGGAAAGAAAAGGCCAACCCTACTCGTAGGGAAAGCTAGCAGCAGAGGCTTAGCACTGTGAGAAGAACCGCCAAAAAAAGCCGCATTTCATAAATTTTACGAAAATTCACATAACCCAAATTCCGTTTATACTTAGAACAGGAAAAATAAAATGAAAAACGGCACAATTCTCTTGGTAAAGTTATAGTAACATTTGAACTTCACACTGTAAGTACGACGTCTCTCGACAGACTGCGACTAGCCTTTCGGTATTGCAGCTGACGTAGTTGCCCGGCGTTAACCCCAGTCTAGGTCCACGTCCAGGGACAACAGGAACGTATCTCATGTCCGTGGCTCTCAGTGCTTTAAGCATCGTATGTACTATCTACCATTTTATTTAGACGCCAGTTGGCACTGCTGATGGTTGTACCGTACCGTGTTTTAATTGCCTCGTGAAATTACGTTTAAGGTGTTTTTTCAAATTGTCTTTCTTTTTTTTTTCATTATACTTTCAACGCCAAAGGCGACAGAAAATTCCACTGGGAAATTGCACTGTGTTATTATTATGCACCGTAACTGGCTATATCCTGAGTGTCACTTCCATAGAAATTTTTTTCATTTGTCAAAGAAAAGGAAATGGTATCCCCATCCTAGGGGACACACTTGCATGTCCATGGTAAGAACACGTGTTCGCACAAAGCTCCTCCTAGATAGACACGGACATAACTGTATGGCGTATCTCGTGGCAGCCATGCTTCATCCGTCTATCGGTCCGTTGGTAGGTCGTCCGGACCATACTAAGGCGAACTAATTATACTCCAGGCAACCTTCACCCGTCGGTCCAGCTGTTCTGGCCATTCTTGATCTGCAAACAAACATGGACACGCATAAATTAGTATAGCCATGGTGTCAAAGTGACTCGCATTCTGAATAAAGGCGTATAACTTGGTCTCTTTCATTGAGCAAGATAAAGCAGGAGTTTCATACGCGATAATTTAAATGTACACGATTAAAATGGCGTCCTTTACGATAACACAATTAAGAATAACATCAAATCAAATTCGCAGATCCAAGCATGCCGTGAAAGTTCAAACGGCGTCCTTACCAAAGAATTTCACGACGACCGATCGAGCATATACGAAATCGAAATATCGACAAAGACTTTCATCGGTTCCCTTGATGACTAAGAAAATCCGAATAGATTAAATAATCAAGATCTCTTATAAAAATTAGTCAATATATATCAGAATGCAGAATCATCGTTCCGTATACACCAACACAACATAACCTCAAAGTTTCTTACCCAGTGGCCAGAAGATCTTGGGGTATCTCGGTGTTAAAATACCTAGTGGAATACCTTCGGCCGGGTACGACACTTTCAGGGCCATTAACCTGCCTAAGCCTCAACGATCGTTAATTACCGCGAACACACACAGGGGCGTAGATAGGAGGCGTGATATCGATTGCGCTTAATCACGAGCAGAAACGCCAGAACGAAGAGCCCGTGAAACCCGCGTGTACGTCCAAGCACGAGGTGCGTATCTTGTTAGTCGTTTTAAGAGCATCCCTGCAAAATATCGACTGCCAACTATTCCTCCATCTGTCCTACGTGTGCGCGTGTACCTTCTCTACTATACTTATAACCTAACCCAGCAGACTCCCTCATCTCACTCTCGCGTACTCTCCCACAGCCACTACTCTTCTCTTTCTCTTTCCCTTACGGCTCACTACCGAAGGACAGAATGCCACGTAACCGAGAGATAGGAACTGGCTAGGAGGGTATACGGGGTGCTCCAGTGGATGGGCGTGGTAGGTTCAGGGTTGCGCGACGGTCAAGGCTACTCGGTAAACCTCATATAGCAATATTGCACCGAACCCAGATTCATACGTGAAAAATATAATCTGCCCAACTTTGCATTACTCGTTAGTAATAGAGAATGTTTACATTGAAGATTATCTAGAAACAGGGGTTGTATACAGCGTCTAGTAGATTGTGGAGATCTTCCGAAGGTAGTATAGATACGTATAATTTGGATAATATTAATCCCGTGGATTATCCACTGATTACAACAAGAAATCTAGAGGCATGAGTATACGTATACGTTAATTCCATAATGAATCTTCCAAACGGTTATTCCAAGGATGCGTTTCTAGCTGCATGTCTATACGTTGTATTGGCGCTGGAGCAAATTGAAATTATTGGCACGGCTCGTCGCACATTACTGGCTCGTTAACAAGATATCGTTTCCACTCTATTCTCTTCTTCGGTCACTCTCTTACCATCAGGATCTTTTCGTTCGCCAAATCGAAGCCGAGTGCCCTTTGGATCTTTTATACCCACTATTCTCCACCCCTTCTTCACTCACTCACTCTCTCTCTCTTTCACTCTCATCGTCTCTTGCATTATCTTTACTCAGCGTACCTCTCCCATCCCTTAGTCGTTCGACCTCCTGACGAGCCTCCAGGGTGGAAAATAATATCGCGCCTGCCTTTATATTAAACATCCATTAGAGAAGCGCAGCGACGAGATCGTTTTGCGATAGAAAGAACCTCCAGGGATGTTCGAAGCAAGAGAAATAGACCGAGAACGAAGATGAGAGAGCTGACGAGAGAAGAAATAAAGGACGAAGGCGCCACAGTTCTAGGAACTAAGAAAATATATAGATATGTAGGAACTAAGAAAATATATGTAATAGATAATTCAGAGGACGATAGAACTTTTATTCGTTTGCTTTGCGGATTAACGCCTGCGGGCGACTCCTCGCACGCGAGGAAACGAAACTCGCGTAATAGACGGGAGGAACGAGCGATACCATAATTTGCATAATTCTTTGATCGATATACATTTTTTTTTTCTTACCAAACGGTTAGCGATAACGTCGCATCCCTTTTAAATGTACTGTCATGTAGCAATGGACTATTCTTGTTATAGATTCCAAAAACGCAATACAAGATTCCTGCTGATTTAATAATTTAAGGAACAGTGTCAAACGAATAATCTTTATTTTCTCTCGTACGATATTCTCTGCTGATGGATTTACACTGAACAGATCTTATGGTATTACTAAAAAGGAAAATTTGTTGCGATAGTGAAACAGGGATTTTGGGAATGGGAAAGAGGAAAGAGAAAGGGGTGGTCGGTGGTTGAAGAGAATTGCAAATACCGAAACTGTGAGTGCAGAGGATAATTTGTGTATTTTTAGGATAGGACGTAGTTTAGGATATTTTGAAAGAATTTTGTATAGGGAGTTAAAGTTCAGAGAAATTATTCTACTTGTGTTTCAGGTTTCACTGGGAATCTATCAGTTTTACAAAACCACCCAGAACCTCGTTACGTGCTTGAGACGATCGGGGGGAACGGCAGGAAGTCTGAACATAAGGAATGACAAGGACTAAAACCGAAAGTGAGACGCAACCAATATCCGTAAGCATCGTATTGGCGTTCGCACGTCGAAAATTCTGAGGTCATAGCATAGAATAAAGATAGGGTCAATACGTGGGAGCTATATGTCTATACTAGTTGCCCCGAATCTAAATACGTTATTGGATTTGAGTCAAATTTTCAGGAAGATTAGGTATTCGTACGTTCACACCGGAGACACGTACATGCTTGTCTCTAAAATTGTTTCAAATACGTACCTAGATAGCTACCCTGATGGATCCGTTAAAATTCGAAATCTTTCTCGACGTCAACTATGGAGCTTTGGTATACGCGTATACAACGTAGTGCGTTATTGCGTGCCAACTGTCTTGAAAAGACACGCACGACGATATTGACGAAGACTTTTATAGTTCGGATTCGAATACAATGGCTGGTTTGAATTAGCATTTCATATCGGCATCAACTCGGGTCACCTATGACCCGAGTCGATGTCACCGATCGACACATTTTCCCTATGCTCACAAGTTTGCGATGGACATCTGGTTTGCATTGAAAGAAGCGAACAAAAATACATAGGTACGACTCAGTGTTCGAAGAGGCCCCGTAGGACCGTTACAGTCGTATATTGCAAAATTGTCAGTTACCAAAGCCTTCAAATTTGTCCAAGAAAAAAAAAACGACTTCTAGAAGGAAACTTATAATTAACATGACTACAAAACAAAACGTGTATGCTACGTTGATTTGAATCAACGAATAATTAAAATACATTCTGGCTGTAACAACAACAAAAAATATATAACTGAAACCTTATACCGAAGTTATCGTGCGTTCACGTGTAAGTACGTAAGTTCACTCCACGTAGACAAGTAGAAAGTGGCTGGTTTTGACTTTTCTTCGAGAATTTTGTTCAATTGTTTCTGCCGTCACGGGGACCTGATACTTCCTGGACAGTGAACAGGTTTGTTGAAGCATACCGAACCTTCGAAATTGCTGGCGACTGTGATGAAAGAAGGAAAGAAATAAAATGAGAACAAAAGAATACGTAGAAGAAGACAGGAGCTTGCCACGTGTGCAAGATATTGGAAAGAAGTCTGGAGTCCAGTTGGTTTTACCAGATCAGACAAACATATATATACATATATATTGCTGGTGTCGTTTCTCCTATAATACAGCGTTCATGCAGCTGAAGGTACGTTTACGGTCGGTTCAATAAAACTTCTTCCTATCTCGAGCGTCGTGACGCTGAGTAAACCCCGCTACTATCCCAGGCACGAGACGTCGGGTTAATGGAATCAGGAACACTAGAAGTGCAACCTTTCCAGGGCATCCGGACGATGGTGTAAAATAAGAGCGAGAGTGAACCTGGGTATGGCAACTCTGGCGTTATGGAGAAAAGTTGTTCACAACGTTGTTACCGTCGCGACGACGGCAGCATGTACAGGAATGTATACAGCCAGAAACCATACATACGACCCGACGTGGAAGTTAGTAGGCCGCTTTAAGCGATCAGACACACTTTAGCTAATCAGATTATTTGGCCTCCTCGATATCCGTCCTTCATTCTACCTTCCTTTGGCCGGGACCTGGGGACTTGATGGATAATCCGCATCCTGATCTCTAAAGACTTCAACAGCAGCTATACCAACGCAGGGTCTGCCATGACTGGAATGAGTCAAAGCACCTCCTGGCATTTCTTTAACGAATAAACGACCGTTACAGCACT
The DNA here is from genome assembly GCA_031001745.1 of Hartigia nigra. Classification (NCBI taxonomy): domain Eukaryota; kingdom Metazoa; phylum Arthropoda; class Insecta; order Hymenoptera; family Cephidae; genus Hartigia; species Hartigia nigra. The sequence continues at coordinate 136,222 of JARPRG010000342.1, read as the reverse complement.
TCAGCTAAAACGGGAACAAGGCCAAAAGGGCCAGGAGAGCCGAGCGAAGTGGATAAATTAAGAAGAGCGGTCTTCAAATGTAGATTAGACCTTATAAATAGAGAAATACCGTACTTCAGAACTGGACCGGCTTTAAAATTTCAGAACTAGTAGATCTTATTTCAATTCCGGAGCAGATATTTCAATAGTGTTTTATACTTGAGATGAATTAACAGCTCATCGGTAGATTACCGAGCGAGAGGTGCCATTATTCATGAAATAGAACATCTGCCTCGGTAACTAAATAATTATCCAGAATTCTCATTTCCACCAATACCCATATCGATTTGGTAGTTTGAAATTGAAAAAAAAAAAAATTAGACGTCTTCCATAAGGCATGATGCATATATAGAGATGTAATAACCGTGCAGAGATTCGAGGTCAATGTTTTCGGAACAGACCTGCCATTCGAAGGATGCAAAAGGGTAAGAGAGCGAGAGAGAGAGTGTGTGCGATAAAGGGTGGCCGGGAGAAAGAGAGAAGGTTTCCATAGCAACGGATACTGTGAGAGAAGCAAGGAATGAGGGAGAGTCGCGAGAAGAGAAACTGGGAAAACTATTGCACTTCTCTTTCTCTCTCTTACTCAGTTTCTTCCTCCCGAGTCTCACTTACTCCAGCGCAATTTGAAAAGGGTGGCCAACCAAAAGAGGCTGCCGGAGAAAACGTCTTGGGGTCCAGGAATACGTTCGAACTCGGAGTGATGTTAATTGCACTGCTATCAGCAGCTACGCAACAATATATACATACGTCACACAGTCTCCACATATATAAATATAAACCACATACCCAGCCAGTCCAGTCAAGCCATAAACAGTGGGAAGAAAAATATTTTCCGATTAAAATTCCAAACTTTACTAATCGCCATCAAGTCACGTGCTACTTCCTGTGTATACAAAAATTCCCTAGACTCTCCTCTCCCAAAGGATTCTCCTAGCCGTCCCATTCACTGGGTACAATGTATTCAGTGTCGGGAGGGTTAGGCCTCCTTAACCTCAACTAAGCATACAGAACGCGTCCAAATTACAAGCTATATACGCCACGCATAAATATAGATATAGGGAGCGCGACGAGCATGGGACTCTGATTCACGGTGACCTTAAAGGCTCATGGGGGTCAGTGGAATGGCATGCAGTACGATACAGGACGAGACAATTGCGACCAATCTTTTCATTCTATCACAAGCGGAGCAGCTACGAGATGACAAACAAGTCTATACAAAAGTAAAGTCTACTCCGAGTGTACGTATACTTCATAAAAATATGTATCGCGTGACTTACGTGCTTATATTGGCATACGTCTCTCGTTCAGAATGTAAGAAGCTGAAGAAGAATCAAAGAAACAACTAGCAAACTGGTCGAACAGTCATAACTTTCATCTCGAAGATATTCTTGGTTATGAAATTCCGCGCGTGCCCCCTAGTAAGTTATTACGTCTGGTTGGTACTACGAGCGGCTTCACGACTATACGACGTTCGAGTAGATATATCCGCAGTTGCTGTGTACCAGGGAACTTCTATCTCACTGCTCACTGACTAAAAACTTTTCTATATTCCAGTAGAGAATTCGCAGTGTGTTATCGAGCGCGTGAAAATCTATTTATACGAATCGCACGAAGCGCACAATTGATTCGAGACGATAGTGACGCGCCTCGACGACAAACGAAAGTATGAAATGGAGAACATAACCTCAAACGACTACGATTCAAAGTGTCAACGTGCAAAACACGTTTGTGACTCTTCGCCATTATTTATCTCCTCTTTGGTTATTATCCTCTTCCGATTACACTCCGGTGGTTATCACTGGCCCGAAATTCAGTCTTTGCCATACGTTCCCTGCCTATATACCCTGAAGCCCATCTATTCCATTTCTCTGGGTCTGCGTGACTCTCGAGAGCGTTTCGAGCATTGCAAACAACCCCATCGTAGTCGTTATGAGGCATCGCACAAATATTCGTGGGTACTCTTCCGGTCGTAGCCGCGAGTCCCGAGTACCGGGCCAACATGGCCGCCGAGCGATAACGGCCCGCTGATAAGGGCCTACCTCTCTCTTCGACGCTTTAATATCTCCCGGTGCCTGCCTTTTTAATTATCTCTCCAGCGATAATGGGCAACCGTCCTCCAGCTTTCCACGGATAAACGCACGAAAAAAAAGGGGATACGAAGAAGTGGATAAAGACCAAGGAAATTCAGTCTCTTTGAAAAAAAAATTCATCTCTACTTTGCCGTCTATCTCATTGCCTATATATACATACGCCGATCTCGGAGGTCTTCCTGTCTGGCTGCCTACCTGCTTGTCAGCCAACCACACAGCCACTTCGTATCCTATTTCCTTTTTTTCCCCTACGTTTTTCTTCCCACCAGCTCCTCTTTGATTCCCCAACGAAGCGCGGCTCAACTAACAGCGTTACTTAACCTAAAAACTTTTTTTTGTAGGAAACATACACTGCGGCTCCAGTGACGTTACACGATGCGTTAATTACAGGCACACACACAAAATGAATATAAGCATATATAAATGAATACAAATCTACATATATATGATAAATATATATGCATTGATCTATTACTAGTTTTCGTATTACACAATCATTGTCAGCTTCTCGTAAAATAACGAAATCTTTATTGCGTGCCATCCCTCTGTCTTCTTTCGATCCTCATCATCTTTCCAACTCTCACTACCATCTTACTTCAAGCACTTAAGACTACCTTAATTTCGTGTCTCGCGAACATTGATTGACCATCGCATTGAATTAGGCTAAAGAGTTCTGACGACAAGGTGGTTAGGTACTCCCGCCCTTAAGGAGTATAACAGGTTAAGTTAGGAGGGCAGCTAGAGGGTGGAGTAGGTTCTGAGAATAGTCGATAGGGTGGTAAGTTACCAGCTCTGTCGCACTATACCCTTAAAAGGTGTCGAGATGACTTTTCGCCAAAGTCCTTGGCTTTTCGAACCATTACCTTTTATCGGCGTGGTCTAAACGCCCTGCGACGACTCTCCTTCCTAGCTTCTTGGCACGACGCACCAACGAGACTCTCCGGTCGCTTCCGTCCTACAGTCTTTTCTTTCAACGATTTTGAACATCCGTCGCAAGGAGAGCTATTAAATCGCGGGAAAATTTTACCAGTCCACTGAAAAGGTGCATTAGTCGCGTCAAGTTTTGATGCACCTACGTATGCGCTCTTTAAGTCATGCAAAGAAAGTCTCTAATGGATCGAAAAGCCTATCCAGACGTCAGGTAAAAGCAGAAAGAAATGTATCTGGAAATTTGTGTGCGTTCCTCTAATGAGAATTGCAATTAGCAAAACGTCCGTGGAGTTGAAAATGATTCTCGAGTTCTTAAAGTTCCATTGAAAGATGAGAGTGAAAGAAACAGATGATGAGGGAAAAAATGGAGAAAAAAGGCTGAAGATGAAAATCTTATTTTCATGGCTGCGAAAAGATCGTTCATTGTAAGGGTGAAGGCGCTCGGAATATTGAAATGCCGGAAAACGGAAACGGAACAATGGTGCCGTTTACACGAGTCTGCCAAAAGCTGCCGAAGTGGAGGAACAGAATAAGAAGTAGAGAAGAAACGAGAGGCACACAATAAGGAGAGACGGTGAAGAAAAAAAGGACAGTCGAAGAGGTGAACTAAGAAATTGTCGATAAGGAAGAGAAATGATAGGGAAAGTGGGGGAAAAAAAAAAGAAGAACTTTCGGTAACGAGACGTGATCCAAGTGAAAGTAAAGAGGGTCATGAAGAAAAATGGTCGGATCAACGAGAAATTCTAAGAGGGGTGTAAGAGGACGATCCGGTGAGTAAAGAAGGAAGTGAGAGAGAGAGCGACAAAACGAGGGATGACGTAAAGGGACGAAAAAGAGAGAAGAAAAATTCAACACGTGACTGCGTTTTCGCCAACCC
>JARPRG010000342.1:92117-132186 GCA_031001745.1 Hartigia nigra | reverse complement strand
GACAAAACGAGGGATGACGTAAAGGGACGAAAAAGAGAGAAGAAAAATTCAACACGTGACTGCGTTTTCGCCAACCCTCATTTTTCGAGGAATAGAGGCCCGCATTAAGTTATTCAAACGCCCGTAATGGTGTACAGCCCTATCAAAAACCTTAGAATATCCGGGACTCATCCCTCATCTTTGGCGCCTAAGGTTCAGTGCGATTGCGAAATCGTAACCATAAACAGATACAGGCGTGCTTATAATATTCGATGTACGCGAGAACGATAGGTGAGAATATACTGTCATAGGAAAAATTATATTTAAAGTCACAAACAAGCAAATTATAATATCCGAATATATTTACATGTATATATACACACCACAATTTGGATTTCACATGAAATTAGCTTATTCGTTCTGAATAACAGTAGAGGAAAAAGGTTGAAAAGATAAATTGGATTTGATATTGGATTTTGGATCACAATTTGAATTTCACATGAAATTAGCTTATTCGTTCTGAATAACAGTAGAGAGAAAAAAGGTTGAAAAGATAAATACAAGACTGGATGCCGTGAAAAATACTGTATGCTGGAGAAAAGTAATAAAATTCGATATCGTGCAAGGGAAAGAGTGAAAACCATAGACGGAAGGCATGAAGTAACATTCAATACGTATACGTACAGGTACGCAGAGTACGAAGGAACTAATTCATATAGATGGAGAGAATTTTCAACGTGACAGGATTGCCCGAACAATGGAGGAGGATTTCGAGAAAGCCGTCGAGGTGAGGTGTCTCTATAGCAAACTCTATATATATATATATATGTATTTGCCGCGTCTGCACACATACGATAATATTTACATTGTCAACCTGCGGTATGATATAAATTTCCCGCACAAACTAATTTCAGGGAGTATAAACTCCCTTTTCGTCCAACCGTCCCATTTCCCATCTCCGCGAAATAGAAACGTCGTCACGTACCTTTCGCGCAATCAGCGTCACGACCGCGACTTGACAAACCCAAGCGAATTTTCAAAAGTTAATCTTAAACAAAATGTCGTGTCGTTACACGACTCTCCGGATTACCGAGGCTGTTCCCTAGGATTACGAAAACGAGCCTGTGGGGGTTGGCAAAACAAGCTTCGTACCAGGTTACCGCTGTGATTCAAGATGGTCTCCGCAATGTACCCTCAATTGCCTTGAATTAGGGCTTAACGAGAAATTTCGGCTCATTACCATCAGCGCAGTTAAAAGGAAGATAGAGAAGAATAAAATGTACATTAACCTACGAAAAGAAAAAGTAGAGTTACATAACATATAACTCGTAATAAGATTTCGCGTTATATTTAAATGAAAATAATCCATAACCTTCAATCCACGTAATCTGTACGTCAAGGTTCCTAAAACAGCAATACGCAATGGTTTACCTTATCATCCAACATCAAGTTCTTAGCAGCTTTGTTAAATTATTTAATTCTCATACCCCGAATTATGTCCTCAACACAGCCTTCCGTTCAGGTATCACGTCGTATCCGGCGAAATTCTTACAATATTCTATCTCCCGGAAAGGAAAACGCGCACAAGACTCTAACGACCACGCAATATCACGATGCAACATCCTTCCTTCCTTTCCTTATGGCTGTATCCCCAATAGGGGACATGTGCCAGTACACGATGCAACATCACAGACAAAAAATATCTGTCAGCTTGAAGTATACGAAAAAAAAAGGTAGACAAAACTAAAACGAAAACTGCTTAAACGTAAAGTCCTTGGGCAGTACTGAGCGATGAACATTGTAGACTAACGGTTGATTTTTCTCGACGTTCGTCTACTACCCCACCAAACTGTAACTATCCCTTCTCCGCAAGCTTCTCCTATTCCGGACTTAATATTACCAGCCTTCTAGCAGAAGGCTATGGTCGGTCCACGTAATGTTTTTTTTTTTGACGAATCATAAACAATGAAGTCTAACAAAACTCCACGTGGCTCTATATAGAATTATTGTTACAAAGTATGCATGTGCATGGGTTTGTATTGAAATATTATATTTTTTTATTTCACCATACATTTTCCTTATTTTAGTTAAACCCACGGCCGATTTGTTAAGGATTGCATTGTTTGAGAACAGCCAAGAAAATATATTATATACAACACTGACGGCAGCTAAAGACGGCATTGACGATACTATGTACCCGGGATTTTCCGTATATAACGTGGCCACAAAAGCATTACGTGGTGCTACCACTTGCATCGTGATACCCGCAAACGGCTACATACTGCGCCAAGGAACAGTTAAGGTTCTCATTCATAACATCTGTATCTCCCCCACAGAATTTTCACACCACCTTCAGGTCATAGGCGTTCCATGAAGAAGGGCTGCTATCTTAAAATCACAAAATCGTACACATAGGGCGACCGTATATCATATTCGTAGAACTTTTACTTATGAATAAACAAAATGACGGAACTTCACGGATTTCGTTGATAACCTTTGTGAAGGGACAACATTTTTTTTGGCAGAAAAAAATAGGAACAGACGTTCTGAGATTTTTCGTCGAAGACTTTAACGTCATTGTTACTTAGGATGTTACCAGGGCGAAGGTACAATCGAAGTAAGCACAGTTGGGATGGTGTGTTAAGGATGAGTGTTTTTTCTTCGGTCTGTCTCAAAGTATAGTCTAGGAACGTATCGACGCAGGGTCGTATTTCTATATCAACTACAGACGTTGTGAAAATTTCATTTTCTGCGATTTCTTGGAACATCGCAAATGCAATTCACAGAAGTCTAGCGTAACGTCATCGATCGGTAAATACAGGGGGAGAAAATGCAAAATCTAATATCAGAGCATGAAACGAGTCCTGTCACCTGTCATCTTGGGACTGATTGGCTGAGAAAAGGAACAATTTGATTTATCACACTGTTCAGAACTAAAAGATAATTAATGTTTTCGTATTCGTAGGAATTCTATTTTTCTTCTAAACAAAAAGATACGAAACATCTTTCCCTTATCAGGTGAACTTAACCTTAACGGCCAATTACAACATGAATAATTCTCTGATAAGGGCCAAAGATGTCATTGTCACTACAGCTATTTCGAGAGTTTTGCTCTTTGGCAATTTTTCTAACCCTGCCAAAGAGATGAAATCGGTGCACTATACACCAAGTTTTTCTAGAGGATGATAAAGGACCGATGTTATTTGCCGGGGTTGGCGAGTAGCTAGGAAATTGCCAAAGCGGAAGGTGGCATTGTCTCCGATTATTAACGGCGAATTTTAAGCCCCTAACGGTGGATGCTGTAATAATTAACAAAAGGTATTATGTTCGGACCCACCCTTAACCAAACGGGTTACTGGGTTCTGTTCCATTTCATTCCGTTCATTTCTTCAGCACGGAAGATGGATATAGCACCTGGGACCCCACACTCGATTGCCTAGGGCTCATTTACTAATGACTATGCCTTTATAGATCTTAGGTTAGTTATCATCATTTTTCTTCAACGCTAAGACGATTCCTTTACCAGTTCTTACTAAATTCATAACTCTTCATTCTATTCCATTGGCGCCCACTGGTTACTAATTTCTAGTTGAAATCGAGCGAGGGTTGTATAAATAAATAAGACAAATATAACGAGCAGGCAGGCATCTACGATAAATCATAGTTTTTCACGCACAAAATATTTCTAATAACAACCCCTAATATAGACAACAAATGTGTAATTTCACTGCGTGCAGCGAGAACTTATAATCCAATACCACGAAAATAGAACAGTTAAGCTGGCATATGGTGCCGTTTCAATTCACAGACTGGTTAGGAGTTAGGTCATCACTAACTGTATGTATCATCGTGAAACACATGGAGAGGGCGGATGGTAAAGCGAGCAGATACCAAAAGATACAGAGGCGGGTTTAGCACCACGTGGGGAACGCTTCATGGGAACCGGAGCATACTGAAGATATACGGGGTGTTAAAAAAGACCTCATAATATCCATGTATAGCCATGCGAGAGTTAAATTTTTTTTTAAACTTCGTTTTGGATATTACCGCGAAGACTAAGCGTCTCCCTTTATCCGTATAAACAACGAACGAAAATAGGTGGTTTGTCGGTACGTTAACGATGAATGGATGGAAAATTAAAAAATTACAAAAAATCATTACACGGTCTTGTTACCTTGTATGGTTAATCTTGGCTTTGATGTATGAGTTGTCTTTTAAGTTCGACTGATTACTAAGTTCAGGACAAGTTAACTTATCTGGTTTGGCACACTTATGTCAGTTTATCTTATTTAATGAACTACACACGCCTTCTGCGCGACGGAGTTGCCGCACGATGCGAGGTTAACCCATCCGCGGACGCATCGTAACTGATAGCGAGCAAGATTGTCTACAGTGTCGAGACTCCCTGGGCGCACGAGAATGCCCGAAGATGCCCGAGCGTTATCGACTGGATTTCGGTTGAGACTTGGTATTCATAATGGGTACTGATTATCTCTACGTAGTTCTCGACATTTGATTTCTTCTTTTAGAAATGCTGAAGGAAAACGGAGTGATCGGATCTTATTGTAAATCTTTAGGCTAATATTTATGAATATAATTTCAGGACGCAACGGCAGCCATAATGCTCACGGTATTAATTAATTTTTTGATAAACGGCCGTAACGGGGAATTAAATTTATATCCCACTATCGTGTCCGGCGTTATTCGCGAAAGAGGGCGATATTTGAACATTTATTTTAGGGTAGAAAAGTCTAGCAAGTATATACGTATATACTTGTGGATCGCGGTAGATACTTATATTAAGGATCGCTGATGAAAATAGCTATTTATTTACATGACATATTAATTACCGACCAAAGTAATGACGTGATTGAATTTTAATAAACGACACCCCCCCACGTACTGTTCGCTCTTGATATTTTTTACTTGTTTTCTTCATCTTCGATCTTTTTAATTTTTTTTTTTTTAATTCTAAATACATTCGTATAATTGATCTTAATTACTCGGAACGTCGGTTCCTGCTATATCAATACGAAGAGTGGCCGACAACGAGGCGCGTTCACATTCGGCGATTCGTAAATATTTGTACGCGACTCGTAACTTCGGTCTTACAGGGTCAAACGGGGTCGAGCCATAAGCTCGTAACAAACATATTAGTCACTCTACAGCTCTAATAGCATGGAGCCCTCGACATTTTACGAATGCCTAATCCACATAAGTATCGTTGTCTACCGGAAATGACCAAAGTATTATACAACGTAAACCGAAAGCTCTTCCAAAAGTTTTCATGGGTACTGATAACGTTTTCATAACCAAAATAGGATCCAATTTTGGAGACCGAAGAGCCACCACGTTCCTGAACTCTGCTCTTTGTACAGGAATGCATGCATGTATAACTCTGTCACCATCCTGGCATCGCCCACGTCACCAAGCGAATATGATAATTGTATCAAGTTTCCGGTGAAAATTGCGAGCGTCACTCTACTCGTCTACGCGCATGCGCACGTTAAGGCCTTCCGCGTTCTAGACTCTTCAGTAGAAAGGTTTCTGGCGCATCCTCAAAATTCACTATGCGACGTGAACTAAGCTCTGAGTACTGAGTTGGGGGGAAAATTGAATTATCGCGTCGTAGAAACGCTAACGACGTACGATAGATTCTATTGGGACAAAGTACACTGACAATGTAGTTAACTGCCGGCAAAGCCAACAGGAAGCGTGCGTGTAGCGTTTAAGAGATTTATTAGACGTGAAAAAATAGTGACAAGGATTTTACGATTACTACAACAATGAATAATTCTCATAGGGTTGCAGACCAAGGCACCACTGGGTCTTTCGTGCAATGGTCAATCTACGTAAGAATTCCATTATGAATCGTTCGGTCGCATTCGGACGTTTTCGGATTTTTTTGGCAATCGCCCAATTGTCGTTGCCAAGGCCTGTTCGCAGTATTTCATGAAAAACCAAAAAACTGTAACCGGACTCAAGATGATCATTCTAAAGAACCACCAGAATTTCTGAGACCTCTGAAATCAGAAAGAAAATCAATCTCGAAAAAACGACTATTCTCAAATATAGTACTCCGTATGATTCCTACCAGCGTCTAAAGTGTACGGTTTGTGTGAACAAGTATTTCCCTCCGACTGATGCTTAATACTGGTAGTACTAGTATTGCTGTTACCGGCAGTAGCATGCCCTTGCTCAGGCACATGGAAGTAGGCGCTCTGAATGCTTATGCTCATAGACTGAGAATGAGACTCGTTCGGAAGGCTCGACGGCCCCCGGGTAGAGAAGAAGGCCTTTGTGAAAGAGGCTCTTTTGTCGCAGCGACAAAGCCCGAAGAATCCATCCTTCAAATGTGGAACAGCTGCCATCGAATAGCCCCAGTGAGCCCGTCTCTTTTAGGCCCCTGTGTACCCTGCAGCGCCAGGGCTGTCACTACGCGAATCTCAGCGTTCCTAGCTCATTCACCATATAACCTTTGACCTCTTCAGGACACAATTATAGACCAGCCGGTTTGAAGCTATATACAGTATTGGAATTTTGTGAGTATTTAATGACAAATATTTCTGGTGAAACTGGTCCAGATCCAGCATCCAAGACAGAATCTGATATCGCTTTTAATATTTCTGTCATTTTGGAATTTTCGTTTTGGAAGCAAAAAGGACCTTTTAGATGATCAAGTGGTCTCGTTATCTGCTACGTGCTATATGACAGCTGTACTCGTGTCCTTTGAAACGTGACTGTACAATTAACAAGCGACGGAATGGAATTAAGTTCGAAAAGTAGGATGCATTAATAGGGGAGAATGGTAGAGCCCAAGGGTCTCTTGATTTATAAAATGGCTCTGTACAGAGACTAGAGTCAGAGTATGATATAGAAGGAAGGGATATAGAGAGTGGGTGTGAGATATAGGATAGAGGCAATGACAGAGAAATTAGGAACGACGAAACGTTCTCAATCGAGCGACTGAACCGATTCCGACTCGTCGCTCGACGTTAGCACGGAGGAAATGGCAAATTAACCGCGCGACGGTACCTCTATTTCACTCTCTCATAGAAACTGGCTATTATTGTATTATATTATTGTATTATATTCCAGGAGCCAAGCTCGCATCTGCGAGATGGTAGCTCGAGCTAAAGATGAAGGACAGAGCGCGCGCGATTGAAACAGAACGAGCGAGAGAGAGTGCGGGTGGCAAAGGACGCAGAGTATATGTATGCACAGTACAGAATAGATCCAAGTAAGAAAGAGATTCCAAATGAGAATAGGGAGAGAATCGGGAATGACAAGGACATTGTAAGGGAAGCCGAGAAGAGCCGAATCCTCAACAATGCGACATCTTTGAATACTTTGAATGCATCCAGAAGGAGAACCAAAGGTGCCTTTCATCCTCCCAACGTCAACTTCCTGGCAAGCAGCATACTGCCGGGAACCCCACGGTAGTTCCCGTGCCTCGCGGTAATGGGCGAACTTTTTAATCGAAGGGGAAGTGCGGCCGAGAGGCTTTAAGCTTTTAATAAATCATTGGAAAGAACTGCCTGAGGGAGAGTTCGCAAAAATGTTTTCTTTTTACATTCAAGCCCCTATATATACGTAAGGCAGACGGTTTAGTATCTCTGATACGAGTTCGCCATATGCTGGGCACTCGCTTTCCATAAAAATGTACCCTTTGTTTTTTTCCGTTTTTTTTTTCCATCCATAAATATCTCTCTCGTGCTTTAAAATCCAGAGCAGGCTAATAAATTGAGCTAATACAATTTCGCTTTCAACTTGTCGATGTTAGACTAATACACTTCTTTTATGCTTTCACGATAATTTAATAGACTTCCAATAAGGTCTGTTGAAAAGAAAAAATGAAAATAACCAAGCGAAGTCAAATATTGTTTTAACCTCACGACCAACGAATGCCACGCTGCCACAGCCATGTTTTTCAAACAACGTCGGATGTGACGCTATCACCGAATTAGGAAGTTAGGAAGTTAGTCAGTCGTACGAGAACCAATGTTTGGCATTCTAATGAGGAAACGAGCGTTTAACTTGCGCTTTGTACATGCGTAACGCGTGCGCGCGTGCGAACGTATTCGATGCTTTCTTCAAGCGTTACTGGCATATGTATACATATAAAGCGTTTCCGAGCGGTCCCGTGTGGCGGCAGCACATTAGTCAAATTCAGATTACTCACTATCATGTGAATTCCCGAAATTGACGATTACCGACACTCGTCCCCCTAGAAGAAGTAAAATCATACTGATATAAAAAATAAAAAACCGAAAATTCCCAATTGACAAAGATACGAGTATTGAGCATATCATAAATAAATTTTTAATTTGAATATGAAGATGACGTGAAGTTTATTAATAAACTTAACTGCTCGTATTTTAAAAACAGCACTTAAGTGTGCTTCACACGAAACCTGCCTCTACCGTGTGTTATCAATGAGAGAAAATTCAACGTGTACCCGAAATCCTTAGGGATGGGTATTCCCTAGTAGTTGCAATGAGGTAGCACCCTCTTATGCTATAGTGGTGTATAGTAGGGGATGGTTATATGGTTTGATTCTCGTAAGGGGAAAAGGGTGGAGAGAGGGTATAGAGGTTATGAGATTTCATTTGGAGACCATTAATCGCGGACGTATCTCACGAGAGGATTCATTTGAACTGAGAAATCATCAAGATCGTCACGAATTAGAGTTAAAGGGTGTCGAGAAGTTACTAATGCATTAAGGGTGATATTAGAGAATAATAATGTAGGTGGCAACCCTTCGCATACCAAGTGTAAATTAAACGATTGTTTCGAAATATCCGATTACTCGGGCTGAATTTACCTCATTAACCTTCGACCGGATCTGACCGAGGGATGACAATGGAGGCCGGGATATAGCCACGGGGAAAATCCGATTGGTCGACGGAACCGGCCGTCTTTTGTTCGTCCACCCCAAGAGCCGTAAGTCGAAGGGACGAAGTTCGGCGTTGGTGAGAAAATTCAAGAGAACTTCGAAAAGAACGAAGCGCGAGTAGCCTGGGGTAAAAAGGGGGTCGGTGGAGGGGCAGCTAGAAAAAGTAGCAGAATAGCGGAAAGATGAAGGGGGCGAGTTATGAGTGAGAAAAAATAGCAACAAAGGGGGGGGGGGGGATTCGGTAACGGTATATGCACACCGGCAATACTACGGCTCATTGTTATGTTGGATATACCGCTGAGGGCACACGGCCATTGTCGGAGTTCTCGCCAAAGTTCGCCAATTTGCGTTTTCTCAATGCAACAAAGAGACACGGGGCGCCTGCGCAACGAACGCCATCTTTATATTTCGTCGAGAAAGAAACCGCGCCGATTATATCTTTCTGTGACGTCTTTGTCGTGTCGTTTATATGAAGATGGAAGATCTATGGAAGGTTAGGATGAGAAAGGAGGTAGATGCGAAGGGTGGTAACAGTGCCTGGTTGGAAAGAGAGAGCAGGAAGTTACAGGAGAAAAGGGAGAGCAGAAGGAGGATCGTGGCAGGGGCGCGTGAAAGGCGTCAAAAGGAAAATGAAGGCAAATAATAATGATAACGGTCACGATAATAAAAGAGCGGAATCCCGGAAAGGAGCGTGCCCGAAGAATGAGTTCTTTTTAGTTAAGGGGAAAACAAAAAAAAAAAAGAAAAAATATATATAAATATATACACATATATAATATGTAGTTTGGTGTCCATCTCAGTTTTCATATAATAGCTTAAATGTATTTATGCCTCAGGATTTGGACCTCCAGACTGCTTCGAAATTGGCATCTGCATCGCCCCGAGACATCGCAGACGTTTCAAGATTTTTCATAGAATGGCGCATAAGAATAGATTCCAACTCGGCTGGAAACGAAGGAAAATACTTCGAGATTATGTATAAAGGAAAGGATACCTGTTCAACGAGATAATTCTGCCACTCGCGGATCCACGCGTTGCGTACATAGCGAGCACAAGTAAATAGCGATAAAAACCTTGAAAATCGTAATGGGTCAAGCAGAGTGCTTCTGGTGTCGTAAGATATAAACAGATTCTAGAAACTTTTCTGACGTCATACTCGCTACTCCCGCCCTTGCCACCATAAAGAATTCTCAGTGTTTATGAGATAGTCACCAATCTCTCATGCCACTCTATACAGAAATTCTTGCAACCCAGGAACGGTATCCAGGTACCACGAGAAGGGACTATTTTCACCCTGACAAAGGAAACCGATAAGGTGTTTTCCAGCTTATCCAAACGTAACCCACAGCATGTGTACGGACTCCAAGAAGAGTTTGACAATATTCCCGCATCGTTTGCCAAGTCTGAGACAGGATCGAATGACAAATCAGGTTACAAGTAAAATTGAATAAAATTTGTCCCCCATCCTAATAACAGTCACCGAGCAACACCAATATTCCAATAGACTCAAATGGTCGTAACGCGTCTCCCCAGGAATCTGTCAATTATCTCGTTTCGGAACTAGCATAAAATTTAATAAAAATAAAATAATAAATTGAAATATAAACATAAAAGATTTACAAATAGAGCTACCAAACCTTAGCCAAGAAAGATTAGGGGCAATATCGTTTCCTAGTAATTGCTCTGCTACTGACCCTCTTACCCACGAGACATACTACTGCCTTAAGCTTCGTACACAACGCGTGCCAACGTACGTGAAACTGATTTCACTACCTACCCGCCCCATATCACGTATTTAAAGCTCTTCCGATAACAGGGTGCATCTACTATGCATGGGTTTATACGAATATATAAATAGATATATACATACGTACACATATGACGGTATCGTAGAGGCTTGAGTTAGATATGTGAATGTACGTGTTGGATAGGGAGGTTGGCATCCCTTTTGCTACTGAACGTATCTGCTGTTACCGAGCGGCAGTCGAGCCAACCGAAGGAAGCCGTATGTGCATTGAACATTGATTTTGAACGTGTACAAGTTCAGGACCGAGCGCAAAGAGCCAACATCCTGTTGTGGTTGCAACGTTCAGTCTGATAGTTTAGTAAATTCTTATTTTTTTTTTTCTTTTACAGAAAAATAGGTGGTACAGCTTCCGATCAGTTTTGGAATACAGACTGGGAGTGCGCTGTCTACCCTGGAAGTGTCAGAGATAGAAAACGATAGAGACGGGAATAGTTGAATAGGGAGGATGGAACTGTCTACCCAAGGATATGTAATATCCGAACCCCCAAACGGTAATCGATATCTTTCGATGTGTCGTGAATAACCCTGCACATATATATATATATATATATCAAACTGACCTTATACCATTTTCACAGAGAAACTCTTAATAAAACTACTTACGGACTCTACTGGACTACGACGAACCCCCAATAACATATCAAGGGTGCACATTTATTATATAACTTGCGTGAGAAATTGAATTTTTAATTCAAAAAATTTTTTTTATTTCGTCTCAAATCTGGATACAGTCAGTGATTGATAAACTTATCCAAAAATTCTATTGTCGTACTCGTAATCGGGACTGTACCTACCACCCTTCAGCAAGGGTCGTTGACTCATCCAGTGGGTAAAAGCGAATGAATACGAAATTAATAATATTCCTTATAAAATGTAGTCTAGCACGGAGTCACCCTATGCATATATAAACGACATAACCGTCTAGTCAACCATTTCAGTGTGAACTCCACCTTTACTTGTTCCATTACCTTTTTTTTTCTCTTTCGTCCTTTCGTTTTCATTTTACCATCCACTCTTGTTTCTGTCTTTCTTCTTGGCCTCTCTTCCTCGCCACGCCATCCTCTTTTTACACCATCATTGCACTTCGCATATTTTCATTTTTATCCAGTGCTGGCACGACAAGCACCCTGACAATTAACTCAAAACTTCCCGGGCGAATTGCCGGCCCTGACGAACTATGTCTGCATGCCCCTTGGGTACCAAATACCATCGACAGAGGGCGACGGCGCAGAGGGAGCAGCTCGACATTACTAAAATGTCAGAAAATGTCACTCGGCTCATAATCCACGCTTGAACCTCATAAACTGCGAGTTACGACAAATTGCGACGGAAAATTAGTACATTCTTCCTTTTGAGTATTGATTCTTCTTGTATCGCGATTGCGAGAATTTTGAATACCCTTTTACGAAAAAAAAAAAAAATGGAGTCGAAAAGACTAATTTTTTCAAACCCAAATCCTTCGAAACTCAATAACGTCATGGAAATTATACTTTACAGTTCATTTCCTTTTACGTCCCTTTTTTTGACTTCTTCTTTGTATCTTCGATCCTTGGCGGCACGTGGCCCGAATAATTCTGCCGTACACTACCCCACCAACGTATGAAACACCCTGTAGAATCGTCGTACCAACAGTGCCCATCGAAGAAACACGATTTTCCACGGCAAAGCAAGGGCCAATATTTGCCATTCCGGTCAGCATATTCCCGCGGTTCGTTTCCGCCAGGTCATCGGAATCATAATGGTCGAATAAATAATAAAATATGGTGTCCACGCCCTCATAATATACTGTACGTGATCGCGCATAGTATTAGCATTAAGTAGCAGTATGCTCGAGTTATTTAGAAGTGCAGTAGTACCACGAGGACAATTTTTTCCCCACTGAAAAATCCTTGAAAGTATTCAGCAGATCTTCTTATTCCGATAATTTAAAAAACCCTGAAAAACAGCTACTTCATAAAACGGGTACATACCGTTCATAGACCCAATATCAAAATTAATTACACACGTGGCAATAATGCCCATTACAAATATTACGCTCAGTATAATTTCACGCCGTCGCATTGGAATAAACGAATTTTCGTTAGCCGCATAAACGGATCACGTAAAGTGTAGTGGTAATTGGTCGAGGCAGCAGCGGCGAAAACTCATGCTCGCTTGACGATATGCTCCCTAATATTTGCACACTTTGATTGGAGTTTACTCAGACGAAGCAGAAATTAATTTCGTTTTTCCCTGTAGCGTCCTACCAGGTACACTGGGCTGTACTACTTTAAAGTCACGAGATCTCCATTTGGATAGCAAGAGTCGTAACTACGAATCATGGGATTATCCTAACCTAACCCAAAACCCAACACGATCTCAGACCTTAGAAAAACGATAATTTTCAAAAAGACACGTTATTGAAGAGTTATCTTAAAAATCCCCAGTATACTAGTATACGCAATATAGTCATATATGACTACAGTAAATAACGAATTGGTCAAAATAAAATTAAAAACGTCCACAAGTATCGCGAGATCTTTTACGTACACAAACGTTATTATGAATCATAATCTTCAAAGTTTTACATGAAAATCGTAAGTTAAGCTTGAATCCCTGCTGAGAAAGGACCTTCCCTGTAATTGGATCGAAAATTTCCATATAAGGTCTCGTTACCTGGCGCACTAATTGTGGCTTTATATTAAATGTTGGTTATCAAAGGCAAGCTGCCATAGGTATACCTACTCTCTCTCTCTCTCTCTCTCTCTCTCTCTCTCTATATATATATATATATCGTGTACATAGAGGTACATGTGTACGATAGGTAAACGTACGTTAACAGTGGATTCCGGTAGCGTGACATAATGCGCGGAAACAAGATTAATTGAGTGAAATTTTGCAAGCCGATTTTCATCTGCCGAGTTACGCGCGTCACGTATTAGTATGTTACAGTCACGTGTAATTTACGATTACGTAATTGCAGCCTAACATGATTACGCGATGGTAATAAACGCGAGCTGAGTATAAAAATGAAGTACCGCGAAAACGGGTAGATTCGATGGAAACAGAGAAAAAATAATTCCAGACGCTTAAGTGTCGTATACAAAATATGATTTATACATAGTACCTAGTTGTGATATGCGTGGTTAGGGAAGGAATTGGAAAATCTTACACCTTCCCACAGGTATAGGTTTTACGAAATAAATATGACGTCGTAAGGGGAAGAAGTACAGGGTAAAAAAAAAGAATAAGGAATGAACGATGAACCCACGCTTAGCGTCCCGTCACGTCACACGCTCCGTCATTTTGATGATGTATGAAGGAGTGCCCAAAGTGTCTTAAGAGTTCATGTTCTCACTCCCTCCTCCTTTAAGATTCGCTAAACCTTGGAGAGGCAAACCCTACCAGGTGACACCTCCCACAGATCAAGAAGGGTGAATATATAGGAACGACCAAGGGGTTGTTAGGCAGCACGGTATACGACATACCAGAAACGTAAAAGGGTGCAAATTCGATACGATATCATTCAAGAATTAAAGGGATGATTCCATTACCTACTACGTTGACACTCAGCTATATTAAACAAGAGTAATAAATAAAATGGCATATACACGAATACGCCAATAAATACAATACAATACAATACAGTAAATACACGATCAACATATAAACAAGTAAGAAACCGAAAATTGTGTCGAGTATAGCCAACCTATATATACAAGCTCCGTATATGCCTGCTATAGGTATTCAAGTAGCAAGAGAGTCAGAACAAGAGGGGAGGAATTGCTGCTTTTGTTTCTTTCCAATAATTTTAAAATCAAGAAGGGCACGAGGTGTGAGAATAAACAAAGATTGGTTACAGACCGAAGACTCGGAAGTGAAGAAAATATTAGTCCCATCTACTCCCGTTTCCTGCCACGTATCATAGGTACGTCAACCACCTATATACATATAGATATTACCTATATATCTTGAACAGTTTTCACACCGAGAATTTACATAGTGGCCTCTGGCCGTATAAAAGTATTATCTATATAGGTTATATACCGTACATACATAAATCGTTATCCATAGAGAATCTGGAGCCGAGTCAGCCCTAGGAGAATATCGGTAGACAAAGAGAGACAAATAAAATGAGCTAGTGAGCCAAGTGAGCTATAGGATTGAGCTCGCTTCAGCGAAAGAATATGAATTCTTGGTTTAGCGTGCATTGTCTAAGTCCTCTCTGTACATATATGTATATGCACTCCATATGCTCTAGCTCACAAGGATCTTTTGGTACATTCGAGAGGCAGCCATAGGTATCGATCGGCTACGGGGATCCTCATACGTGTACATGCGTGAGACAGAGAACTGTTGATGAGAGGTGGCAAGCCTGACAGAGAGAGACAGAGACAGATAGATACATATAGACTGTCCGATGAATTTGTACATCCACATATATATACATTTCCATATTACGTATGTACGCGCATCCCGACAGAGATACAGAGAGCTGGATGGAAGATTCATTATTTATATGTGAAGCATTACGCATATGCGTGGTGAAATAGTAACGTGCGTAGCAAGAGGCTACTCTCATACACTGACGGAATTATGAATACGTCACATATGCTGTGGACAGGCTGTATGATACAGTCTACATACACACACACACGCACACACATACGAGTATGATAAACAAGGACAAGGTATATGGTATTCGGTTAGCGCGAGTGAGATATACAGTGCTCAATACTGTGTGTGTATATATATAGATATAGGGTAGCTCAACTAGGTGGATACTCATAAAGGGATGATGCAAGGGTGTCCTGGCGAGGGGAGTGGGAGTCTGTCAATAATAGCTGTAAATGGGGGATGGTACTCGTGCCTCTCTCTCTGTCTCTCTCTCTCTCATGGTAGTTCTGGCCATTGTGTACCTGATCCTACAGACGTTCCCAAGGTTCCTATATCTCGATGAGGCTTCTTCAAAAATCTCGAACAGAATCTCTCCCATTCGGTCACCGCCACTTTCCGCCATTCTACTACTTTTTCTCGTCGCACACAATTCGCAACCGACTTCCGCCTCGCTCCTCTAATTCTACTTTTAAACTCTACTCGACAGTTTCGATACACTCTAGCATCTTTGTTACTCGATGGATATCTCTCCGTCCCGTCTTTCTCGTTCTTCCTCTCACTTGTCAGTACTGGAGGTCCCCGTTGTGTTCGTAAAACAGCCACTTTTTCGACGTCCCTAAGGGTGCTTAAGGGTGGCTTCCCTTTGTTCCGATCGAAGGAACTAGCATAGATAGCTGAATATACTCCTGCTATTGATTATCGATCGACAATCTTTTTCACTCTCTCAGTTCGATTCTCTTCGTCTTTAAGTTCGTTTGGAACTACCGCTTATTCTTGTTCTTGGAAAATTTGCAGATAGGTAAGGAGATTCGAAAATAGGGAGGATTACGGAAAATAATGTTTCTTAATCATTTTAGATTTTTTAATTTAGGAGGGGTTACCCTCTCTGCTGAGTTTTGTTGGGACCTTAAGAAAATCTGTAGACGTAAAGAAGTATAATGGAGAGAGACAGAGAGAGTTTTTACAAATAGTACTCGTATATACGTACGGGGTTGTAAAATCCGTAAAATATAAAAACTAACAATTATGTAAAAATGTAAAACTTTATTCATTAATCTTCCCTTACCTTCATCTCTATTGCATATTGCAAATGATGTTAGCGTATCTAAGAAACGAACAGCTTGAGTGGTCGTTGAATCATTCATGATGGATTTTAGTTTTACAGATCCTGTCAGTCTGATTTTCATACTTGAGAAAATATTTAAAATCACATTTTGCAGTGTATCACGCATATATACACGTCATGTAAACAATCAGGGGTGAGTCGTGTGCCCGATAAAAGAGAAAAAAAAAAAAACAATGTTTAAGAGCGTCAAATAAAAATTTTTAAAATGTCTACCAGAACGACGATCATTACGATGTCAATGATTCGGTAGGTCAGGGTAAGCTTGTAGGCTGTTACTTAGCGTTAGCGTACCGCGTTTGTATTGCGCGTTCATATGACGCCCGCGGCCATTGCTAACGACGCCATTGTCAGCGTCCTAGCCATTGTGCGCATCCTGCACCAGCTATCGTCGGCAAACCGGGTCGAAGGGAGCTAGAGGTATAAAGAGCCGTGCATTCGTCGCGTGGCAAATAAAACGGATCGTCGTCATCGTCATTATCATCGACAGGCATTGGACTGGCAGGACGATGAAAAACAAAACAAAGAAACTATAGAGAAAGAGAAAAAAAGAGTCGAAAGAAGAAATAAACGTAAAAAAGTCACCAAAAAGAAATTCTAGCTTGAATCTCGATTTCCCTAGAGGCGACAGCGACGCTTGATTGCGAGTAACTCTGTAGTCTCATAAATCTTTTAAGAACGTGAAGAAATTAAAAAAAAAATCTAAATCCGTGCTATAAACACCACGCAGAAAGAACATAGAGTAACGAGTGAAGGTCTGCTAAAGGGTTTTGATATCGCTACATGAAATACCCTAGGGAAATAGCAGAGGGCGCTCCGGCAATGGTAATTCCCTAGGAATGGCAGCGCGGTATTCGAATACCGAAATTCTCGAGGGCCGCGTATCGGGAGCCCCGAGTTCTCCGAGAATTCATCGAGTAATGCGTCAGTCCGGTTGAGATGAAAGGGGAACAGGAGAGAACGGGTGCCAAGACTGGGTCCTGTGGGATGACAAGGGACACGATGAAGCTAGCTGAAGAGCGAGTAAGAGAGATAGACAACTAAAATCCGAGACTACAGGAATGACCCTGATGACAGGTAGGTACGCGTACGTTACATAAGAGACGGTTTGCAGAGTAAGGGATGAAAAGGTTCCGAAAGGTTAGGCGCGAGTTAACCCAAGCAGAAAACTTTCTAAACCAAACTCGAAGAAGCGACCAGAATTATCTGATAAAGATGAGATTAATGGGCCATGGAATGAACTTCTGTCCGTGCAAGAAGGTTGGGTCATCCGAAAGGGCCACTTCAGTCCAGGACGGCCATGTTTCGATCTCTAGGATTCGTTGCGGAGGGAGCTTAAAACCCACTGCGTAAAGTAACGGGACGCGACACATGCTCGGAGAATTCCCCGCTCTTCTTCGGGAGCATGTGGGAGCCAGACGTCGCTATCCTAACATCCATGGATATCTCCGAGTATTCTCTTGGCGATCCCGACCGCGAATTTCCGTCCACAACGTATGGGGACCTTTTAACTGCTGTCTGGGTCGTTTCAGTGTGTACGCAGCATTAATCCCACTTGGCCCCCAGGTATATAGAAATTGCTGTGAATTTCCTGTATATTTTTTATACTGCTATTTTTCTCCCCTCCACCATCCCCTCGTTTTGGTTTTTTTTTATATTACTCCCACGTATACTCTCTATATTATGACTTCTTGTTCATATACATTATTATTCAATATTCATTGCGAGAGTGTGTACGCGCCTTAATCCCCTCGAGTTCGAAACTATACGAACCCAGTCCCCCGTTTGATGCTGGTTACCATTTTTTTCGCTTTCTTTCTCTCTTGCTCTCGCTAGTTCTATATTTGTTTCTGCACCTCTTCCCTCCCTTGCCAGTCTCTCACTCGAGTCCCTTTAGAAAACGATCGGATCGATGCTTGGCAAAAGCTCGACTGGTTACGAGATATTTGGTACGACCTACGAATATCTACTTTTTTTAACATTAAAATAACCGTTAATGAGGTACGGTTACTTTATTAATAATTAACGATATTCTATCGGGGTTAGCTGCGCGCTATACAAGTCACGTACATTTCAACGACGTGATATACCTATATCCACAAGAATCCAAAAGACTGTCGGGCGAGACTTTAAATGAGATAGTAAAAATAATTTATAAAAAATCTCAGTCTAATTAGGAAATATATTTACGTCACTGACTCGTAATATCGAGTAACATAGAATGCGTATCGATACTCCATTTTTTTATTTCAGTTATCAATACTTATTTAAATATTAATTACACTCAAATGTTAAATATTTCACTGGACTCTTCGATAAAAGTCAAAAACGTCATTAGCGGCATAAAAAGTATATATATAAGATTCATGTCGGATGCACGGCAATCAGATTCAAACAGAAAAAAAAAAGAAAAAATACACAGATGGTATTTAAGAATTATATTCGTCACGCCAGCAAGGTGGTTCAATGTATTATTGGTTAGAGGGAATTAAATTGAGATTCAGGACGTTATCTCACGACTGTTTCTTTGTTTCCGTTTACCCGCGATTACGCGTACGCGCAGATGCTGATTCAACCCAACTCACTTGTTAGCGGCCTCGCAATTAATTAAGATTGCCGTTACATAATAATAACTTTGCATTACACAAACGAAACCCAGGATAAATTATTTGCTAAAAGTTTTAACGTAATGCGCAGTTTCGTCCGTCAAAGGTTTCGTCGATAAACTGATTCTAGGAAATGGGTGCTGCTATATCAAGAATAAAGAACCCATATAAATCGTTACGTGAATATTTAGTTGGGAGAAAAAAAATAAAGAAAATATATAAGAAAAGGTAAAATTACGTAACAATCCACTAGCCCTTCTTATGACTAATAATACTGTTACTCTACTACTGCTCCTACTACCTACTGCTAACCACTGCTATATTCCGAACGTGGTTCACCAATTAAATCTTGCCAACAGTGTTTACCCAGAGTTTAACTTTCGAACCCAACGTTAGTGCCGAGTTTACTCGCGCAAAGAGGAGCGAGAGGTCCCAATGAGACTGGCAAAAGTTAGTGTTTGCACTAATAAGAGCGAGTCAGTTCGACGTCGGGGACTGTCGCGGTTTGTGAAAACTAGTAATTAGTCCATCTCGTGGTTCCATTTTCAATTAGGGCAAGAGGGCCGACGGCATTTTCGATAGTATGGAAAAAGTAGCCGTCTAACCAGATATTGGGATGCTCGAACGACCTTAACCAACCTGACAGTAGGCATACGAAATAATCGAATACCAAATGCTGTAACTGTGTGAAGGAAGGATTTCAATTGATCCCTCTGTTCATATTCCTAGTAACGAATTATTGTTCAAACGAAGATCAAACATTTCATCAGTATACATGATTTGAAAAAATCAGAATAGATTCCTTTTAGTTTGAATATTCGGAATTGATTGAGACCTGAATAAGGAAAATTTATTCACGAACCAAGAAGTTACGACGTTTGGACTTTATGGAAATTCGCTTTTGTTCTGTCGTCGTCATCTTTCAACTGTCGTTTTCGTCAAATCGCTGCTAGGTGGAACCAATGTGAATTTGACTCGTTCATTTTCACGCCGTGAGATATACAGCTAAGAATTGTTTGTCTTGCGCTACGATACAAGGTTAATTTAAAACTTTAGATATCTATATCTCGACGTTCACGATATTAACTTTTCCTAGACAGTAATTGCAAAAGTAATATTTTGTTAAACATTACTGAAAGTTGGTAGCTGAGAAAATTTTACGAAATACCAAGGGCATGCTACTAAGATTCAGTATAATATTCGAGAAAATTATTGTCCAAACCGATGTACGTCTTCCGGTATAGATTTACTGTTATTACATAAAACGCATAGCAGACACAACGAATAGAATAAATGATTTTGTACAATTTCACCACTTTTATACAAGAACCGATAATGGAAATGTTTTTTTAATGCGTTCTAATATTCAATAGCTTTTTAGGAAAACACTAAATGTAACCGTTAAAAAGTAGTTTTGGCGCAGTTAGAATAATATCATCCTCAGTTGCAGCGACTGTAGCAAAATTTAATCCTACGTGACAGAGAGTATATATATATATATATATATAAACATATACTTATACATACACACACATATATACGCACATGAGTTGACACATACAGTCTGCCCCACAAGAGCGTATACATCATATATATAGAGATAGTATATGTGTCACACACTCTACGTTTGTCCAATGCTATAGCAACGCCAGATTAGCTACTATCGTGAAGAAGTGGAAGCTCGAACCGCGAGTTGTGCGTTTTGCCACCAAAGCACGCTCCATTATCGCAGATCAATCGATTTGGCAAAATTCTTTGAATTAGCTGAAAATACACTTACAATTCACAGTCGCAGCCAATCACAGATGACATTCTTTAATGAGGAAAATAAAAAAATAAAAGCGAACAATCATCAACGTTCTATAAACTTGCGTAACGGACACCCAATACGTTACGCTATCTATGCACACTAATTAGACTTTGAACTTGAAAGCTCGATTATGGGGAAGAAGAAAGCATTAAACGATAAACATTTAAAGTACAACGTGTTAAGGGCACGTAACGCTCGAAGAAGGGGATTCACAGCCAAAAGCGCTAAACTCGATTACCATACAAAATGCCTAACCTCATTCGGCAAATGGGAGACTCGTCACAATCGCACATAATTTTCATTAAAAAAAGTCTTGCAAATAATGACAACAAAAATTTTACATCTCCGACGCGAATAACAAAAAATAATATAAAAAAAAAACGTGCACAATACCTATGTCGTGAATAACCTCAGTCCTTAAAACAAAAAAAGCATCTAAATCGCAACTTAACCTTCGAGATCTAGATAGTAGCGCGATTTTACCGCTACAACGTATAAACACAATTTTTCTTTAAAAGACTATAAATTGTTCGACGCACTTACGGTATATTGTGGACAGCCGGCGAGTAACTTAGCATTGAATCCATCGTGCGTTCCGTGATAAGACATTGAAGGTGACGAAGCGTATATGAGAGAATGACGGAGAGAATAAGAGAGACACAAAGGGTGTCGTGACATTATTCAAAAGAGACATATAGAACCATCGTGGCAGTGAAAGCCAACGTAAGAACCTCGGAACGTGAACGATACGCTGTTCTTGGAGGAACTGAGCTCTCCCCCCCTCGCTCAGTCCTTATATAGCGCCCCCTCCCCTGACTTCCCCTCATCAGTCCCCTCCACAGTCACGTCAGCCTACGTAGTAGGGGCAACGAGGATGGGTGCTAGTGGTCCACCAAGGACCCTAGGCCGTGTCCCAAATGACAATGTGAAAACTTTCTTGCTCCAACCCTCCATCTACCCTCCATCATACTTACTCCTTATACTCATTTCGCATATCTTGTGTATGTAGACTCACTGTATATATACAGGGTACTAGTTTTGCGTTGCATCTTCATTTTTACGACATTGGTCCAGTTGTGTCAACGTTGTATGACAACGTAAGGGTGGATTTTATTATAAATGACTGCTTTCGGACAAGACTGAAACTAATGACGAGATATCAGCAAGTATTTGACCATTATACGTTGTACCTCGGTAGTAATGAATTTTATGTGATTAATATGGTGTCTTATGACGGAAATAATAATGTGCGTTCTTTGACCTTTTTTGGCTATTTGGATTTTCTTTCTTTTTCTTTAAGAATCATAGAAATTCTGGGACGATGACGTAGTTTTTTTTGGTACGTATCCGTCTATGGGAATTACCCTAAGGAGGGAAAGTAAAGGAGATAAACTGAAATGGTGGACCAAAAGGAGTATAGTCAGAATAGGAAAAGTCGGAACGCCATGTTATTCCTTGATGTCCCATGGCGCGCATTTTGAACTTGGTATCTTTTTATTTCCCAAGTCTCGCGGTGGGTAATGTATGTTGTGTGCATATGGCACGTGTGTGATCTCGATATACTGTTTGAATTAGTGATGATATACTTGACGCGCATAAATATCATTATCTCTAACAGACCGAGTAACTGGATTTAGGGTGGCCCGCAAGATGCGCCGGTCGGTAGAGCAGAGATCCATCTTCACGAATCTTTCTTTGCCGGTGCGCTCTTTTATGAGGTTCTTATATATCATCACTTTACTAAGTTTGATTTATTCTCAATATCAAGTTCAACAACGTAGTGGATATGGGGACGACCCTTGAGATTCTTTTCGTAATACATAATCCATGCTACTGCTTGATCAACCCTTATCGACAACTAAACAAATGTTTTAAATATATATTTCAGCCTTACAGACATTTCGAATGATATAACATTTATATCATTCCTTAAGTACTGTTCTAACGAAATATCACGTAATAATACACTATCGATTGAGAATCCAAATGAATTCATTAGCAGGGTGACAGATAAAAACACATCGAGGCAACTCGGCAATTATTAAGAAGACATCTTGAAATTTGGAAAATACCAAATTTGACGTTTATAAGAAAAGAGGGATGTAAAACAGGAGGGTCAAAAAATTCACTTTTCCCCAAGAATTCCATGAACCCGGTATATCCGTATCCCCCTCTCAGCATCCTACACCCCACCACCTGTCAACTGTGATGTCTGGTGGGGATGAAGGGATGCTGTAACCATGACAACACACGAGAGTGGGGACCGAGCCATAGAAGGCCGACGGTGGCATTGATCGTTGCGCCCGTGGACCAGCACTAGATTGCCACGCTGTAGAAGGGGTGAATACAAACCCCCCACCCTTAGCGTCCATAGCACGCATTATGGACTTCGTATTCGTACGTAGGGAAAAGCATGCGTCCAAGTGTGGACTTATGTGCTTATGTTCCTCTTATGCAGGCGCGAATGATTCGCGACACGCCGTCGGTAGGTAACATCCGATATCAGCCGTTACCCAGACGAGACGCTCCTGCCATCTGGAATCCCTTTCTAACCACTTTCATCCCCTTTTGGTATATCCGCCTACCTGGCTGTCGTCGCGAATCTTTCCTGAGAATTACCCTTGACGGACGTCCAACGCTTTCTGGCTTTTACTCATGAATATCCTATGTTTGTAAACCCCCATATTATTGCCAGAAAAAAAAATTAAAGGGTTGCTACACTCGTACCTAGCATACAAATAGTGTATGCGGATGCGATATACGTACACGTGTAGCTGACCGCTAAAAGCTACAAAAATAAGGGAAGCATTATGGATAAGCTTGCTTTTTAAAAGCCTGATAACCCCATTACACGACTGGACCACGAGGGAGGCTGTGGAAGATAAAGACACGTGAAACAACCCCTTCAGTATAGTAGAACGATTATAACCAACCTCAGTGATACTTGCGGCTGATGATTGATGCTACCCCTTTTCTACGTTCTGTTCTATCTACCCCTTGGCGATGCCTGTTCTCTCTCTCTCTCTCCATCCTATCGCAAAAACCACGGACGCCAACGATTGTTATGTCACATTTGAATCTTTTAGAGTAGGAGAGAAAGAGAGACTGAGCATAAGAGAGAGCGAGAGAGAACGACCACCAGAAGTTCTCACCTTAATGAAAAAGCCAAAGCCTTGTCTGACGAACATCTGAAACCATCTTATGTATCTACGTACCAGTATCTGTACAATCTAGATAAACAATACGTACTACGTTCCAGATACTGCTATCTATATTATCTACCTAAAACCTCTAAATTCAATCGCTCCCTGTACCACTGTACACTTGTGTACTCTTGCTTACGTTCATATTATACAATCTTTTCCGGCATACACACGTTTCAGAATAGAATATTTATCTGGTCTTTTTATAAGGCTAGTCCCATCTTCCACTCTTCCAATTCTTCTCTCCTTTTATCTCCTTTCTTTCTTTCTCGTATTGTATATATATATATATATATATACATGCACATGCAAACACACACCTGAAAAGACCACTTCGATGTTCTCATGAATACTACCAATATATTCCGCTGGCATTGCTGACCCCTATACGAGATACAATTATTGCTCGAGTGGCTCGTAGACGCTTTGGGGTCACGCAAAGACCTGAAGCACGGCCAGGAGGCACGCACCAACTAACCAGAGATCTCAATAATGTATATAAATATATGTATATATATATTTATATACATTATTGACATACATATATAGTGTAAATAACATATACATGTATACGTAATTTTCAGTGATCATAATCCTACTCGTTTATGTTTATGTTATATCTGGTATGTGTTTTGTGTAAACACCCTTAATGTTTTTCAAGCAAATATTTATTTATCGACGTAAAGTATACTGATATGGGTATGTATGTGTTATCTCATCACCCACTCCCTGTCACCCACTGACGGAACCATCCTGGCATCGAATTTTTTTCAGTTTTTGCTAATTAAAAAATTCCACACGAACTCAGATTTCCGTAAGGCTGCTTCACCACCCCATCCGTTGCCGCAGCCACCCATTCTATCTACCCCTCGTACGTTGTATGACCTACGTAACTTGCCGCAAAATGACCCCACAAGCAAATCCGATACTACTTCGGCCATATCGCATTCTCACCCTCGTCGGTTATGTAATATGCATTTAATTTTTTTTTGTACTTTACTTACTAACTGTAAGACGATATTTACGTTTTTTTTTTAAATATGAATACTTATATAAAATGTGTACTTTTTTTGAGCTTTTAGGTTATCGAGTCTTTGTAGATGTTTAACGATTTTTTTCGCGTTTTCTCTCTATCGTCATTTGCACGAACATTTTCTTTCCTTTCTTTTTTATTAGTGTTTCTTTGAAAAATAACACTCTTACACGTTCCTCCGCACGTGCTGAAGAATGGCTTCGAAAAACACTCATCATTCGTTAGCGTCATTTCCTATTGTTTTGCGAATGAACGCGACCCTTTTTTTCTATAACTGCGCACGCTCCTTGGTTTAAAAAAAAGGTTCTTTGAATTCCCGCCAATAATTCAATTTCACAGTATACACCCAGTAGTGCCCTCTATGATCCAACGTGCCATATCAATACTCATACCCACCCTTATCCCAGTGACACGGATTTTATATAAAAGAAAAAAGATAAGGACCATCAAACTCGTGTTAAAAAATTCTGGGGTATCCAAGTTTAAGGATGGATTCATAATATATATAAATGTACATATAGCACTGTGTACTATTTATAAAAGCAAAAGACTACGGTGATTATGTACATCCTCACGTCCGTCCAACGTTCTGTCAGTTTATTCGGCATGCCAGCATAAAGCACCTCGGCAAGTTCATTACAAGTATGATAATGCAATTTTTAATTTAACACCAGCAATTTTCCACTACGAGAGTTTTCCCCACTACCCGATTCCGACGTACCTTCACCAACAGGCAGGGGTAGTTGTAGGCATAGTAATACCAGTACCAGTAGCATCATGCCGAGAGTATGATGCTGAGAGAAAGAATAGAGGAGGACGTTGCCGGTTAGGGTTTGAGGGTCCGTGTGGCCATCAAGGAAATTAAGCGTGGAAGCCGCAGACATGGCTTTCGATGCCCGGTAATATTCGTACGTACATACCTACATAGATATTATAGGTAGGTAGACACATAAGCCGTATACCTGTACCCTATCCATATACACAGTCCATATACACATCTAAGGGATGGCGTTAAATATTTTTAATTAAAACCAAATCGAGCACGCGTTTTACTCGTGGACGGTTTGCAAAAAAAAGTCGAGGCGATGGAAGATGAAAAACAACAAGCAACACAAAAAAAATACCTTGCCCCGGGCACGGCTAACCACGCTGTGCTTTTACTACTTTCCTTGTTCGTTCGTTGAAAAGGGGTGAAAGAGAGTAATTTTCAATCGAGATACCTCGTGGATCCCGCTTTTCCCATTCGCTCTGTGTTGGCTTATGTTAGCTGGACGCTACAGGTCGCTACACTTTACGTATCCAACTTTCGAAACGTTTTCGTTATCGCTCAGTGATTCCTATATGTTGTGTATATACATACAGAGATAGCAGAAGTATGGTATACTATGCGTAAACTATTCGAGCGCAATTGAAACGCTTTACGCGTGAAATTCTGTGCAGATTGATTTCATGGCGAACGTATTGACCAAATATTGGAAATTAAATTTAGATTTAAAAATTGAAGTTTTTTCTGTTTTTTTTTATTTCTTTGCTTTTTCAAAATATTCCTGCGACTAGGTAGACTGGTCTATGCAGGCTCGAGTAGTAGTATTTATCGTAGGATGGTGTATCACCACACCAATGATGGTAGTGGGTGGTGAACAGGAGTGGCAGAGGGTAGTAGTGTACAAGCAGTGGTGTAGGCCCATTGTTTGCCAGACACAAAACAGCCCAGTCGCGTACAAAGTGGCTGCGTTGCGTACCCTGGCTAGGACTAGAGAGGTGCTGAGGAGGGTAGTTCGTAGAGGGAAGAGGATGAGGTACAGTGGTAGCAGTGAGGGCTTGCCAGAGAATCACAGTGGTATCAGAGAGTGGGTATTGTCTACAGAGCTAATCAAAACCACCCCTTTCAACAAAACGTTGTATAGAACTTACCATGGTGCCGTGTGCCGTGTTCTTGAAAAATACTTTCAAAAGCAAAGAATCAAATGTATTCGTATTGGCTTTGAGGAGTTACTTCTTACAAAAGATATAAAAAAAGAAAATTATTCCTCTTTAAAAATGCATGTATCCTTACGGAGGTCGCGATTATTTTGAGTTTGGAATTTTAGGCTTTTTCTTTGGTAAAATTTGAATTTTTTGTATGCAAGCAAGACAGCGTCATTCAATGACGCCTATGCGCTGTCATTTAATGTTATCTTGTCAGCGCTTGCAATGCTTTGTCTAATAAGTTGTCGAATTTCATTTGGCAACGTATCGAAGAGTCGTATGCTGACACAATTATCGCTCATTCAAGTTTGCGGGAGCTGGAGTGACGCCTCTGGTGGCGAAATAGGCAAACTCAGCGTCTCTGCATATAGGTAAGCGCCCAGCTCTGTTTGCAAAGAGCGACAAGAGGAGAGATGAGAGAGAGCGATAATGTTTCTCATTTCCGAAAGCAACCCTCGAATACCACAAAATGGTGTCTGCCTGTTAAAACTCTGGCTGGATCTTCGATACTTAAGGAAGTAAATCGATTCAGAATCCCTTGAACCCTCTTTAATGTAGTGTATATTAATCTGGTGAACCGTCAAAACATATCAATATATGTGGATACATGAATCTATTTGGTTCTGCTTAAAAAAACAATCCCTAGTATCCTACGGTACTTCAAAACAAAGACGGAATACATGTTAATAATAAAGAAATAAATAAATGACGACTGAATAATCTCTCTCACTCAATATCGTGCCAAAGGTTCATCAGAGCTGCGTCCATAATTTTTCGAATATTTAGAGGATGCAGGAAGTTCGCAGAAGCAAGTAGAGTTGATCCCAAGGAAACTGTAGCTTCCCGATTAGAGAGAGGCCACGTTCTTGATGAGTTATTATAGGGTGAATCTCTACTATAGACGTGAATTAAATCTTACAAAGTCACCCCCGTACTCCGATTCTCCACCCTTTCTAGTTACTCCTGGTTCGCTTTGCCTTCTACAGTGGGTGCCATCTTTTCTCAACCCTTGCGCAACTCGAACTAGACTACACTCCAAGGTTGTACTATACTATCGGCCACAGTCATATAGAGAAACGTACTTACTTAGTCTAAGGGATGAAGTGCGCGAGGGTGTTTCATAAAGTTAGATGTGGCCTCTGTATATCTGCAAGCGGGGGGGTTTGAAGTCGCGCGGTACCTATATGTCCCATAGTAGGTATACCAGTTGAGAGGATGGTTGTATTTCGAACTCGAGCGTCTATAACATCCATATCTATATCCATGTACCGGGTGTCCAATAAATCTATTACCGAGTACCCAAGGGGGTTGGAGACGACGGACCCCCGCGCAATGCATGAGGGATTGGTTTGAACGTCTATCTCGGTTATGACTCCTAGCTAGGGTTCGCGTACGTTGTGCATTCGTCTTTGCACCTCCCTATATATATATATATATATATATATTAACCTTCTACGCAATATATTTGTTTTTGCGAAATCTTACGAAGTCCCCCCTTTATAGTTCCTCTAGTTTATGTACCCTGGTGGGCGCGATAAGAATCCGCTTTCTGCGTTGATTCTACCTGTATCTTTAATATCTTTAAAACCAAGTGCATCCAATACACTAAATTAATTACCGATAATCGATAGAAGTACCGAATGAAGAAACGATTAAAATAAAAGTTCCAGAGAGAAATATCTTTGTTATTTAAAGAAAGCTTGAAATTCTTTGTGGTTAAGTAGAAAAATAAAAAAAGAAAGTATCTCCGAGAGAAATTGAGGCTACGGTTAACACTGATTCTTACTAAGGTCGACTCATTCAGCGGTTCTTCTGGAAAATGATGACAATGCTTGTGGATGCACCCTTAACCAATACCCATGCACATTACGCACGTAGTAAATGTTGGTAGTATAATGCCCATAGGGTGGTACGGCATACTATGGCTTTTGCTTCAGAATGAGAGGCTAGGTCCTGATCCAGGAGTAAGGGGAGCCACTTTCCAGGCAATTGTTATGAAAAAAAAAATTGCAAAACGGCAATAGGGATAACGGAGACGGTACATATGGATGGATGGATAAATGGATGAATTGACGAAGAAAGCAACATATGCAACTAGGTAGTAGAAACCAGTGTAGTGCGCATCGTAGAAGAAAATAGAAAGAGAATGGGATTGCGAAAAGAAAGGATGGTAGGAAAGGACAGAAGAAAAGTTGTAGTCGGAAGTTGTGAGGGAATAAGAGAGAAAGAGAGAGAAAAAAGAATCAGAGAAACGGAATAAAAGCCAGAGTAGGGATACCGGTAATACGCGAGACGGAAACGGTGGGAGGGACCAGTGCCTAGCGGAGAATAAAACCAGAAAAATTGTCATTGTGCTGAAGAGGTCCGGGGATAACAATGACAACGGCTGACACAGCATCCCGGCTACAGATCATCCCTGGATATTAAAAAGTCGGGCTCCATATCTATCGTACCCCCGATACCTCACGGGTTGTTCCGCAAAAACAATGGGGGTACTTGCCGATTTCTAACCATCGACTTTCGAGTTATCGTCGAGGGATTCGACGCGGTTTTTGTCTCATTGAGTTGAGAACGCGGCTTAATACGCGATATCCGGTAGGAAGTTCTTTATGTATTTTTGCACCCTTAAATATTCTCCCTCTCTTTAGACACTCTCGCCAATATTTCTCTCTCGCTCGATTCGTCACCACGTAATTTCGATCTTCGTCAAAAAGCAATCTAGGCGACATGAATTTTTGTTTTTACACGCGTTCACGATACCAAAGACTCGCGCGAGTGCGCCTTTCAGTCGTCTCTTTCCGTTTGATTATCCCTTCAATCTTTCCCGACCCTCTCTCTCTCTCTCTCTCTCTCTCTCTCTCTCTCTCTTCGTCCCATTAGTTACATTCACGCCTAGCGTCTCTTTTTTCACCGTTATATATCCTCTATTCTCTTTACTTCTTGTCCAATTGAAAATTGACACTAAAAATCACCCAAAGGAATGAAATATTACCATCGAATTTACAACCGATAATCCATACGTCGCTGGATCTATTGCATTGTTCACGACTGTCCTTGATGTAGGAACTCGACACGATTCTCATAAAGTATTGAAACGCTCATTGAATTAATACCAAACCCAGTGCATCCGCCATGGCAGCCATTAACAGCCTCATGGCAACTGTACCTCCCACCAATTCCTTTCTATAGACGCCATTTTATATATTTCTTCTTTTACCATACATCACTATCTATTATACCTATTAGTGTCTATCACGTGATCCGCAATTAATAATCGATCTTCTATATTAACATTTATTGATCATAGTATCGATTTTATTAATTACGTATAATATAATTAATTAATTCGATTAATCGTATATTTTCAATATTATCCATAGATCTTTGCGGAATAAGTATTTCGAATGGCAACTGACCATTTTCAAATGACGTCATTAATTCCACCAGACGCAGTTCTGTATTTTCGAGCTGATATTTCCAGTGGGACGACACTCCACCGTATATAGGAGAGTTACACATTGCATAACATGCATCCGTTACCAGTTCCACGTGCTAGCCTGGTATGCGTGCAAGCTCATGCAGATCCAATGCGTATATGACGCCCGTGTGGACAATGACGTCTAGTGTTCTGCCGATGACGTTTACTGCAACCACGCCCTGCCCATCCGACGTCCATCCTGGACAGGCACTGCTGCTCTCCTTAATTATCAAGGATCCGGATAACGTTATCAGCATCAAGTATTTCCTGGAATACGATCATACTTCAAGATACCATTTTCATGGCAAATATAGACTCAATACATTTTTTTAATTGTTTACCATCACTCATGGTTATCCACTATGACAGTTATCCGGCAAGAAACTGGGACGTGACCATTTTTTAGATGACAATTTTTATCCAGTCTAACGATATCGAATCACGTGATAATATTTAGCGCAACTCTGAAGTGTCTGGCATTGCTAACTCGTAGCTACCACTAGCCACTACGTCGCTACTTGGGTACGGAAATGTCCAGCGAGATAGCCACTCGTGACGGACAATGGCCGATTCTCGTTTCGCTAAAGTCGGACACTCGTCCCAACCCCCTGAAAAGCAACCCTTGGTCCAAATCCATACCACGGGTACACTCTGTCGTTATTATACCAGCATATCGCCAGCTACGGCCAAGTGACTTACGACTCTCCTCAGACGAGACGCGACAATGGCTACAAATTGAAGAGTGTCGCTGACGAAAGACTGGATAGGCTGTTTTGTAAAAAGAAATCCTTCTTCGGGAATTGTATAGGCGGCGATTTTCTTATACTTGAAGAAGACTTCCTGAAAGGCTCTAATTACCAAATCATACTGAATTGAAAAATATATTGATTAACTGATTTTTATTAAGAACATAAATATTTATTTTTTTATATAATGATTGATTGTATTAGAAAGCGTTTGGCTTTAGTTTTATATATGATTTTTTTTATGACGATGATAATGCGTGTCACTTGACTATATATATATATATATATATATTCATTAAATATTTATTGCCAAAGTAAATTGATCTACTATTGCACCGTCATCGATCTTCCATGCCAGATCCTTGATCAGTGTCTTAAGGAAGAGGCTGTGGTCCTGTATTAAGGATCCTCGTTCCCAAGCGACCTTGGTTCGACGTAGTGGGATGTGGTTAAAGGAGGATGACATACGTTTTTCGGGTTTTCTACGGGGATAGAAGGTTCCTCGAGCTTTCTCCAGGGTGCGATCGACGCAATTTGATGATACAGGTCGTTTTCCATACCTCTAGTCATCGGGGTCAATCAATCTCCCGCAGGTCTCCACCAATTGGATCGGAAGTAGATTCTAATAAAAGAATGGCCGGTAGTCTATTTTGGGCGGGAATTTACGAAAATTAACTCACACAATTTTTAGTTGAAAATTGAAAATTTAAAGTTGCTCATAACTGTCTTCGTCGATCATTAGGCTACTTCCGGTAATGAAGATTCAAATGAAAAATTATTTCTAATTTTTGTCTGTAGTAAATAAATGAAATGATCAGTGTCTTTAAGGTGACGTGCAGATGACAGCTATAAGATCTGCTTGTACCACGTACACAAGTAACTGGCAGGCAAGGTAAGAGACATGAGAGATTTTAGCCAGTACTGTAAGAGTGGGGGAAACTGTCAGAACCGAATGCCCCTGGCAATCCGATTGATTATGATTTATGAGTAAGTGTCGCCGCCTGAACGATTTTCGGCGAGTCTTGTGATTCGGAAAATTTACTTTGCGGAGGGTGAAGGTCTAAATCGAGCCGAGTAGCTATACGGGCCAGTCGACAGCAATTCGTTCAACCGGAACGTTTGGTCTTCGCGAAGTTCAAAAAGGCTTCGAAAAAAAAATGACCAAAAGAAAAATAAGAAAAAACGTAATTATGAGTCATTATCACGAGTCATTTAAAAATATATAAGTCTTGTGAATGAATCTTTAAAAAGGTCGAAGTAATTTTACTAAGGGAATAAAAATTGGTAATAAAAATTCAAAAAAATCTATTCTTTTCCGTTTTTGTGACTTTTAGTCAGTGTCGATACTACTGGGAAAACCTTAAAGAAAAATATCGACTGGATGTTCCAACTGGATTTCTTTTTATCCCTCAGCGTGCTGATCCAAGTCGTCCAAGAAAAACGTATTGCATGCGGCGACCTTAAGCCGCTTGGTTCCTTCCGTGCCCGAAGAAAATTACGCTCCTGCACCGGCAATATTTCGCTTCCATTCCTGCGGCATTCGGGTCATCTTATTCAATATTAAGGGGCTGACCACACCGTTCCCTTTCTCCTTTCGAAGACCTGGACACAATGCGTCTCACTATCGCAAATGTCTCCGGGGACGAGCACGCCAATTGATACCGCAGAGGGCTTACGTATAGCACCCCCGGGAAGAGGTCACTTCTACCCTCTGCAAAGACCTTACAAATTAATTCCATCAATATTTCCTAAGCTTGCATCGAGAGGTAGTCATCCAATCTGCATAGATATGATACAAGTGCAGGTCCAAAAGGATAGATTGGATTTACCTCATTATTAAGGGACGAAGAAAAAAAAATGTTTTTAACAATAATAACAACGTTGACATATTCTGGTCGAATAAAATAGTAAATGTTTTTCATATGAATTTTTTATTAATTAACCTGGTGAAGTAATCAGTATTAAGTTACAGGTTGTAAGGACTTTATAAGGTCACTGGTAAATGGGTTAATTAAATAGTATCAGGGGTGAACCTCTCAATTAAATCATGATTCTCGTATTGGCCAGTATGATTAACTTAGAATCAGAGTGGGCAGTGCGTGAAACCGTCAAATCGATCATTAAACGTTCGACCTGTTAAATTAATCGGTCGTCTGCTCCGCCTCTAATAAAATGGTCATTCAACCTGCACAACTACCCTTAACGAATAATGCACCAGGGTACGTACATATAGACGGTACAAGTTTCTGCTGGATGTACTAGTATACTATGCACCCCTAGCGACCCCCCTCGTTCCCGGCAGTTACCATGCGATGTCTTATGCCTATCTAAACCTCTCAGAAGGGTGTCTTATAATAAACGATTTTAGGGCGCCATTATAGTTTATGAATTCACGACGATCCGACACGAAATCATGGATTATCGTTGTTTAATTGCGACTCCCCTTATTAACGATCGTGTTTTAAGGTATAATAATGAATCTTTTCCAGCCAGCCAGGTACGTGTCTATTCGATAAAGGGGCCCGGGACGCATTGGATTTTCAACGATAAATTTTCGACCTCGCGAAAGTTTTATGAAAATTTAGCTTAAGCTTCCATACCGGTAAATTCAAAGGTACAGGCACGTTAAGCCGGTTTCCCTAAGTGGGCTCGTATAGCAGTGGATTTTATGGAAAGTGCATCGGGTCTCTTTACATGCATTTACCGACGGAGCTGAGTGGATCCCACCGAAATGACAATTATCGTCTATCTGAAAGGGGTTGCGGCTGCCGGCGCGTTTTCAACGTAAAACTTACCAAACCCCCCCTGTACGATGCAATTCTGCCGCTTCTTGAAAAGAGGCTCGATTAAAACCCGTCGATCGTAACATTAATACATATTGGCCATTCGCCCAGTGCATCCAAACGGCTTCTTGTAGTGATTGAGTTTGCAATATTAAAGTCAATTCAACTTCGTAGACGCCTCGCGCGATACGTCTCATGAGAACGCGCCTTGAGCATTCCTATAAGGATCGTATGCAGCATCGTACGAGTCTGACGTAATTAAACCAAGGTAATCGTCCAGCTCGTTTGATACACATCGACTCTTAATTTCGTCGCGATCGGTAATGTCGTTTGAGGTTATGTCATACTAGTACCTTAGGATACCATGCTAAAGCCAATATGTCGAACGTGAAATTTGTTTGTCTAGTTTTACGACAGTGCCAGACTGCATCACGTGTCTTATTGGATTCCAGTACAACAACCGGAGCTCCCCTCGAGATCGTAAGGAAGTACCTATAACATATGTGTATTGTACTCCTGAAAAGAAAGTATCCCAAACTCCGTATACACGCACCCTCATAAATAAATTCAAAACAAATATATATTATATTCAATTAAGAAAAAAATAAAATTAAAAACACAAAGCCTTATGGAAAATGGAAAAAGTGTGTCAGAACAGGGCCTTTCGAAGGCTCCGGGGAATTTGGTATGTCCAGGAGACAAGATGGCGTCGACTATAAATTTCTGAAGTTTCTAACTGTAAAAGCTATACTCGAGACTCGCGGCGGCAGGTGGCGTGTAGTTTACTGGTTACAATCGAAGGACAATTATTGAGAGGACGTCGTAGCAAGCTCTGGAAAGGACGAGGATGAGTGGAGCAGGACGAATAGCAGCGAGCAAAGTCCCTCAGGGATGCGCACCAGGTGCTTGACTAACCCCTGGCTTATGTTAGACGTCTTAGGTGCGTATAACTGGGGGGGGGGGGTAAACACGATGGCGATGGAGCACCGGGAAATGCTCGAGACACGAAGAAGACTGTCTAGACGGATGAAAGCGCGGATACGTGACCGGCACAGTCATCCTGATCCTACAGGATCCCAAGGAGGATGACTGCGGGAAGGAACACATCTTGGAAGGAAGACGCGAGTCTTTCTGGCTCGTGGAAACTAATTGTGTACTCTTGAGGGGAGAAGCAGTGGGTGGGTGGGTGCCAGGGTACTCGAGTAAAAAAATTGTTTAGCAGTAAAGACACTTATGGAGAATTTGACTGTCGTAAATAGGAAGGGAGAATCAAAATGGAATTTTTGTTAACGACTTTCCATACCCCGTGGGACCAGGATAGTCGGGCAGTGCCGAAATAAAGCGTCAGGATGGACTATAAAAAATATCATGTTAATAAGGAGTGAAGAATATTACAACAGTTAGAGGAGTACCATTGGACCTTGGTATCCGAGGAACAACCCTGTAATAAAGAGAAAGGATGTTGATATCAATGATACCATTTTTTTTGTAAATCGTTATGTGTAGATAATTTTCAAAATCGTCTTTTTATTTATTTCAAGAAAACAAAAGTTTTCACTAATTCTTTTACTTATGGATATTGTAAAACAGACACCCTTGGTCCATCGGATATCCGTACTACGCCTAAACGGTCCGATCTGTTATAAATCTTTTTTGTGGCTGCGTCTTGAGAAGAAAATGAGTAAAAAGAGAAAGACCGAACGAGTATTGAGGCTTAATTGTTAAAAGATAAAAAAAAGAAGACAAGAGAACCAAGGAACCAAGCAACAGAGAAGGACAGGAGCCTGTAAATCCGGGGAAGATGCAATAAAGCCGAAGAATTCTCGAAGGACTGTAAGGGCGCCATGACAATCAGCCATAGAAGGAAGTACGAAGAGGAACAAAGGCAAAGGGATACAAGACGTAACAGGGAAGGAATGAGAAAAGATCAGGAAGAGGACGAGTGGCGTAGAGTAGTCTAAGGAATAGATATAAAAAAAAGGTAAAAGAAAATATGAAGTAGGCGGAAATGCTCACCGTCTACCCCCCTAAGAAGAGAGAGAGAGAGAGAAAGAGAAGACCAGATAGAAGAATAAAAGGAAAAGAGAAGTAAAATATATTTCCAGAGGATGTTGCGAGTGGCGAGGTGAGAGGGAAGGAGGAGGTAGACGATGCAAGGATAAAAAGAAAGATGGTTGAGCGTAGTCGAAGGTGCATTTTAAAGCCAGAGATACGATGCCGGTTCATCCAGCAGCCGTTGAACGAAAGAATCCTAACCAGGCGCATGCATCTGGCGTACCGGTAAGTAAAATAATAAAATACAACGTCGACGTCGATACGGTCGACCAATCGGAAAGAGGGACTCGCAGTGACGTCGTTGGACGCCCAGCGTCGCTAGGAGGGTTGTAGGGGTGGAGCCTGGCAGTAGATACGCCCCGTAAGACAGGTGGAAAATGCAGGTGAGAAAGATCAAGCAATTTCCTTCTCGTGCAACCACTGGCTGCCGTGCTTCAGGCGTTCCTTGTAACGTGAAGTCAGCTTTATATCACGGGATCTACCTGGAGGCCATCTTCAAGGAAGTCACCACTTTTACTCGTGACCTTTAACCAGGACACCCGGTTGACCCTTGGTACCAATTATTTATATGTGCACGAGCTGTCCGTTTGAGTTTAATTGTCCTTGAGATCAACATTTATTAGTAATCTGACTGTACCGTTTACTATTGCTTAATGGTACACAAGCAGCAGTTCAGTTTAGTCTTTGAATGTAATGCGTAGACGTTTAGACAGCGCGGATAATGGCAGAATGAATTATTTTCTGCAGTCAACGAACGCGCAGTCACCTCGTCAGACGTGAAGAGTATTCCACGTAGAGAGCAGAGTATGGAAGCACGTACATCCGTATTTCGCTTTGGCCCTAAGGCCACCGGTGAAGAGGGAGTGGGTAAAAGCGATAGAAGAACCTGTACTTCTATAGGTAGAGGCGAAGGGAGTCAGGTGTTATATATATGTGACCACATACGTATGAGCAACCAAATACGGGTAAACGTATAGTGCACACGTGTGCTAGAAACATCCCTAGGCCTTTGGAGAAGATCTGCAAGTTTCATGGTTCAAGAAAATGGCAACTGGTCCTTCAAAATGGAGAACGACTCTTGCATCGGAATAAAAGGACACCGTCGAATCTTTGCTTGGATTCCAAAAATTTGCTGGACTTTAAAAAATAAAATTAACATCATTGTAATCTTAGATTTTTGATCCACAAAATGTTTGATTCCTGCATTTTCCTTAAGTATCATAATATGCAATTCTCCTTATTTCCTTTACGCTATTCTGTCATCGCACGCCTCATTAAGATTTCACGATAGAACGCGAGTATGCGCCAAACTGCGTTGACATTTGCACCCATTCAAGTGTATCGAAAATTGAATCTTAATAGGAAAAAAATTCAAAGATGGCGGTTACTTAGGTGGAAGAGTCTGCGTGGCTTTGGAAACTGTTAATCAATCATCGGTAAGCTTAATTGTTACGAAGGACTATAATTTTTCTCATCCTCGTCCCTCCGTTCATTGATATTTACAATGTAAGATGTAACTCAAGAAAATTCACGTTAGCCACCATCCTAAATCGCGTAACGTTAAAGATTCAAATTTTCCGTCTAACTAACGGATATAAACTATCAAACATTAATATAACACGTGAACCGTTATAGGACGCCACACTTGTTTTTTGTTCAACTCTGTTTTTATTTATTTCTCTGATTAATTCTCCAGAGTTAGACACTTTAATCCGACGAAGTTTCCAAGTATCTGTCAGTTAGGCTCGCATACTTATTACTACTTAAGCGTTTTAATGGACAAGTTATTACTCTGATATATTGGCTTTTAAGCTCAACCAGGTCCCCGAGCTGCTGCGACTCCCACGGGTGAAATACCTGTCCACCTTCTTCTTTCCACTAATTGACTTCGATATTAATTACACTTGACACTCGGGAAATTTCAAAGGGTAACCATAGATAATTGCGTAGCGATACGAGGATCGAAAAATCGACAGTGGTAAAGTGACAAATCGAATGTATTGTCAAGACGAACGTATTTAAATTACAGTAAAAATAAACAATAAATAAGAACAATATTTTATTTTAAAAAAATTACTGTATAAACGAGTAAATATATGGAGTAATTCGAAATTTCGTTATCCCATTACCACGTACGTCAAAGTTCGGTCAGTGCACGTTCTTGGCGTGGAGACGAGAACGATTTTGTTGCTTTCGCGTCTGTTGGCGCTTGCGGATATACGAAATGGCCTTTGTACTTGGTACAAAATGGCGAAAGACAAAAGGAATCATTTCAAATGAAAGCCCGCATGACACTACGCGACATTAGCCTGTGTCACGTGTCCTTGTATTCTACGTGCATACTCGCCACTGTGCTTTCACGTACCTGCGAATAGTAAATGGAGTATTAAGGTATGTTATTTAACCTGTAGAAATGATCAAAGCAGTACAAGAAAATATTAAGCACTGACCCAATCGCGAGTACAGACGAGCAATAAAGCGGTTTGTTAAAGAAAACAAAAAAATCGAAACAGTACCGTAGTTCTAATCCGGTATCGTGACAAAGGTCATAAAAAATCCCTGCTGACCCGAAAAGTTTAAAAGTGTAATGCGTGCAGTGTGCGAGGGTTCGTCAACGTGGTATTTCAAAGAGCTCCAGTTTCAGGCAGATGAACAAATAAGCAAACAGATACGGACAAGCGTGTAGTAGAAGTGCGTTGTCGTCGATCTCGTCGGGTTGCGTTTACTGGTAAATATTCGTACACGGTAGAGGGGTTGGCGCGGTAGGAGGTACCACTATCAATACAAAGGGTGAGTGAGCTTACGGACGTAGACGCTGACGTTTCATAGAGATATTCAAATACGAAGTTAAAAATTTCGCGGGTCGTTTCTTCGCCCCCAAGAAAAGCCTCATTCACCACGTTACACTGTATATAAGTAAGATACAGTTATAGGTGAGAGTAAGAATAAGGGATGAAGAGTAAAAAAGACTCCATAGGACAAGGACGGACGGACGAGTGGACGTAAAGGAGAGGGGAGTAAAGGAGAGAACGTCTTTTGGTAATGCAGCAACCGATATGCATCTACGTGCCTGCCAGAAGCAGAGCACCCTGGCTTATTAATATTAAACAGCGCTACTTTTACGTGACCGTGCTGAAATTGTCGGGCGTCACGTTACAATGGAAAAGTCGAATTCTCGACAAGACTTATACCGGTAACGAGGGCGAACACTTTTAAATAGCGAAACAAGCAATCCACGAGTGAAGGGATTGCTCCCTGATCGCGCTACTTCATCCGACCTAGACCGCTCGATTCATCTTGAATCTTTTTTTTATCTTCCTTACATTCTCGAGATATGTGGATGCCGAGAGAGACAAAAATTGACTACCTTGTGACGACGTCACTTCCCCTCAAAGTTACTTCACTTTTTTTTTGTTTACTAGTACTTTTACAGGGTCAGGAGTTCGCAGGACGATATGTCCGTCCCAGCACGTGATACGGAGAGAAAATGAAAATGGGAGAGAGAGGTGCGAGAGAGTAACAAGAGGTAAATCATTGTGTGTCCGTGAGAGAGAGAGAGAGAGAGAGACAGAGAATAAAAGGAAGCGAGAGAGGGGAAGAAACAATGAACAGTGTTATCTTGTAATGGAATAAGTTGGCAACAATAGTGCATTGTGGGTAAGAGCGTTCACTACGTCGTGTTGACGGACACTATCGCCGGACGTTACTCCAACCCCTGCGACGTTGTGCCACCCCTTATACCCGTCAAGAGACGTCAAGCACCGTCACCCGCAAATGTATGCCACGCAAGTGCAAATAGGCATTTCCATTGAATTTCGAAACGTCTATCGAACTATTTCTGCGACCAGGTTTCTATAGTAGCAATAATTTAGCTATAGTATATCTATAGACAGTTATTCAGGAGTACTGAAAGCATCTTCAGGTCATTCGATAGTCCTGAATAACTATGTATACTACGTAATTCACAGTTCATCCCCGTTCATCCC
>JARPRG010000342.1:69776-85829 GCA_031001745.1 Hartigia nigra | reverse complement strand
TTATATATGCACTGACCATCTCGTTTCGGTGTCTTTAGTCGCTATTATAATTAAACTCGGTATTCATAAGGAGAAAAGGGAAAACGTATATCAAAATTTTAATAGTCATTCCCATAAGACGTA
This sequence comes from Hartigia nigra, assembly GCA_031001745.1. Taxonomy (NCBI): domain Eukaryota; kingdom Metazoa; phylum Arthropoda; class Insecta; order Hymenoptera; family Cephidae; genus Hartigia; species Hartigia nigra. Next base: position 85,706 of record JARPRG010000342.1, on the reverse strand, counting down.
AACATACTCGTGAATAACTGAAGTCAGAGAAACGTGGCCAAAGGGGTCGTAGGGCTTTCTGGAAGAAATAATAAATAGATGCCAATATTATTAGTCGACTTAGTTATGAGAGCAAAGATTATGCTGGCGAGAGAGTAAGAGAGAGAGAGCGAAACTAGAAATAGGGTTTGTCCGGGGGTTTTCGGGCGATTAGCCCATATTCACAGTGTCTTGAATATTAACCAGCGAATACGTGTGTAACCGGAGGAGCGTGTATATATAGGTATAGAGGGTGAATTAAGAGAGGCCGTGAGTCGCACTATGGGGGGAGGGAGGCTCTATGTAAATTTGCCAAATATACGATTAAACGTATTGGCCTCACGCATACTGTTACAAGACCCCTTCTCCCCAAACCTAAATTTATGTACAGATTTATGTAGTTTATGCTTTTCGAGAAGTGGAGGGGAGATACCCTGTATGGCCATGGCGAGGGCTGCAAGCCTCGTAACGAAATTCGCATTACGATCTTACACCCTTTGGTTTCCTTCTTGGACCACCCTCTCAGACCCACACTTCTGATATATTCTACTGCATTCCCGAAATTATAGCAAGCCCCAGGATTTTACGTATTTCTCTTTGACGTACAACGTCCGTCAGCCGTCTGCGATGAAACTTGTAAGTTAGAAATATTTTGTATCCGCAACGTGTCCGATGCACGTCGGTGTATTTCCGGTTGCGGTACTGCGGGCGCAACGTGAGTTGGATACAGGATATCAACAACGTTTGATAATAGAATAACGCTATTTTTTTGCCATTGACCAGCGAGCGCAGCCGGAACGACGGACGTTCGATACTTTTGTTTTACGAAACGTCAAAAAGGTCGACGTGTACTTTTCACGCGTGTCTGAAAGACGGACCTTAATCTTTTATTTTAAACGCCAGGATGATTTTATAAATGGGAAAGCGATATTCGCCAACCGATACCAATAACGATACTTAACAGGTAATCCGTGATATAAATACATGAAATTTATTAATGAGAGAAAGAATGAGAGTAGACAGGATATAGAGAGTGACTGGGTCGTGATGTATAAACGATTACACCGATATACCGGAATTAAGGGTGGGTGCACAGAGTACGATAAGAAGCGAAAATAAAGAGAAAATGAGCCCTTTTTTCTTATATACAAAAAACCCAGTTTAAGTTTTCTCCTTCCATCGAGCCATCGCGATCTCACTTCCTCAGCCCTGTTCATCCTCCCCACAATCACCGCCACGGAAACCACCTCTCGGAACTCTCGTCATCGTTACCTCGACCCCTACGAAAACCCTGGTTACTTTTACTGGCATATGTACTTCGCATTTAGATTTTTCTGTCTTTATGTTCATACTACTTTTTTTCTCCTCTTTTCGCCCCTACGCTTTTTCCTCTAGCCTCTTCTTCTCGTCATGTCCCCCCCGCTCCTATAGCTCATGGTAGCTACTGGCCGACTTTTTTGCATCGAAACGTGAAGTTATCAGGACTAATTTTATGCCTTTGTTCGGGAACCTCCTCGACGTCGGTCGCAACCCTCCATCCCCTCCTACCTATACTGCCATCCTCGATCCCCCCAGCCACGTCCTGGCGCACTGTTTTTTTAATAACCTAATGGCTCTTACGCGGAACATTATATTCGGTTCAAACCCTTCTAACTCCTCCTGGTATCGCTCCTTCCGTCTTTCCTTTTCCACCCTGTCTGCCATCCCACCTCTTCTTTGTACCTATTCTCGAGGACCGCGTTTCTCTTATTCACGTGGCTTCTAAGGAGAACTGAGATAACTGCAGTCTACTCAGGTTTCCGGCAGAACGCAACTTCCGGGCAGTAAGCACTACCGTGATGGTACAGACCTGAAAAATAAACTGGTCTTGTAGTCTCACTCTTAAGATTTTTCAAGCAACCCCAAGTCGATCGGTACCCAGAAATCCATAGAGGGGTTGTTACTGTGTAAAAAACAAATAGAAAAATAAAGAGAACGCAAAGAAAGAAAATAAGGGCTGATTATGATGCAGAAGGTAGAACCTACGATAATTCAAACCTCTTTTCGCGCCCTTTTACGATCGGACGTTTTTAATTTCCCCGTGCGCTTTAAGAGTCGAGTGGGAATGCAAATTGTGACAAGAAAGTTATGTGCACCGTGAAATTAATGTCTCGCCGAGATCGGGTTTTAATAGCTCGTTATGTACTGGTACTATGGCGGAGTTGACTATAGAGATCGTTCCGAGAAAAGGATTGAGGAAAGGGTAAAAGTGCGTGCAAGTAGAACGAAGGACGAAGAGGTTGGTAAGGGTACAGAAGTCAAGGCGTCCTTAAAAAAAATTTCCTATTCAGACGGTAGACTTCCTTTTCATTATCTTGAATATGCAAAAAAACAATAACTTAACCCACGTTAAGTTCTTCCAATTGTCTTTTCACTTCAGGCGGATTCAATAAGAATGAGCGATATCTCGTCCAATCCCGACGTCATTTCGAGTCGCATCTACACCGCCATTTCTCTGAGTCTCATCGCGTTACTTTCTCTTGGGAACTACGTGCAAGCCGCAGCCAATCGTCAGATCCAGGACAACGTCGTCTACGGCAACAGCGATCTCGGTACTTCCGGTACCGTGAAGAACGTCGAGAAGTCAAAGGAAAATGACAAAGTCGTAAGTATTAACGGAATGAAAAAGAAAAAGCATAAAGTTAGGTACAAGGCAAAAAAGACAAATGATACCAGATATACAATACATTGCGAGTCGACGGGATGACGTCAGAACCCAAAGTGCACGATGGTTGATAAGGAAAAGAAGAAAGGCGACAGGAGTGGGTAAGGAGTACGGATGGAGTGTAAAAAAAAAGAATTAAAAAAAATCCAATCGGTCAGAATATCCAAAGGGAATCCCACGATGTCCATCGTATCTTTTATCCGAGCCCTCAACGGCATTTTAATATCTCAAGCATTAATTTCTTTGCGGGACACCCCCTACCCACTCAAGCGGTTCAGTCCTTATGCGCCGGATGACAAAATGACAAAGGGGTTGGTTGCCCCGGGCAAGCGATATTACCGTTTCCGTTTCGGAACTATGCGAACAGTCTACCCAACCACTCGTACTCGAACCACCCCTATTTCTCTGTGCGAAACCTCCCCCTCCCCCCAGTACCTACGCTCTGGAAGCCCGAAAACGACCAGTGATTGATTACGCCCGCCACAGTGTTGTCTGCTAAGCATCCCAGCAAATAGGATTGATTTCTCAAACGATTAAACTAAGTAAAAAAAAGCAGGGGTTGCTCGCGAGAACTTCGCGAATGTACGCAGGGTGAAAAATTCGACATAGAATTGCGGACGCGTGATGGCGTTTCTGAGGGGGTTGGTGGTAACGGAGAGTGGACCGTCACGTAATGAAATTTCTTCGGAATCCAGAAAAGAACAAAGAGAAGACATAACCTAAAAAAAATTAAAAAGTAAGAGGTTCATAACAATCACGAGTTTCGCGTGGACAATTACCTACTGGGGATTCTCAAGTTCCTGAAGAACTCGAGTACGTGTCTGGTTCCGTACTGCAGTGGACGGGACGGTTTATTTAGTCGAATACCAGCCGTAATTAGGTATAACGTTTCCTTGTAGTTCTTTCATGAGAATTTTCTACTTTTTCTATTTTCCCTTCTTTACCTTCATTTCCTGTTTCCCTTGTTCTTCGCCACTTTCTTCCATCTTGCGTGCTTTATCTCCCCTTTCTCTTCTCCTTTATCGCTCACGCTCTTTCGTTGTGGGTTCGTCCTTATGACAGCCTGCCTGCCTGCCACCATCTACCCGTGCAGCACTCTCTCCCCCTACGGCGCAAAACCACCAAGCCGCCGCGGTGGCTGGCGCAACCAGCGCCCCCGCCGGGAATGAGATGCAGATTGCCAGAGGCCACTTCAGCCGCTAGAGGGAGTGAATTTTTAATAACACCGCCATATCTGCGGCTCTATGCTCTATGTAGAATCCATTGTCTTTTCGCGTCTCCACGCAAGAACGCGAAACGAACGCAACGCGTACAGCAGCGACCGGCATTATTATAACGCGCTGCTCACTCTTTTAGGTTAGGTTGGGTCTTCATGGCATAGGACGATTGTGTCAGGAACAGACACCTTTTCCCTCGTCCTTAAGGCCTGCCGGGCACTCACGCCTAAATTTTTTTCTTCGTCCTACGTTGTTACGTCACTTCCGGTCTTTTCGCTCCTGGTACTGTTGCCACCTATATGTATACATATATTCTCTTTTAGATTGGCCATCTTCAGGGTGCTGGTGCGGACAATCTCTCGGTGAGGGATAAGCATAATGATAATAGTCCTGCACTCAATACTTTTCTTGAGAACGTCCTGAAAGCACAGAATGAACTTAAGTGGATCGATCAGGCTGTACGTCATGTTGATACTGGGGAGAAACGTTTGGATAGGTAATTAATGTGGATACTGATAATGTAATGAGTGTTGGGATTTGGTATTTTTGTTTGTTTTTATTATATTTTATGGGACTTACTTTGTGTAGGTTTCAATCTAGATTCGATAGATTTGGACGAAGATCTGATCCAAACTCTAAGAATGTATATCAGGCGAGAATTCGCGTTAAAAGAGATCTCGAGCAGGCAAAAAGTCCTGATGCGTCTTGGGTGCCACAGAAAAAAAGGTACGGGAATGATTACCGTGGCTTTCCCGAGAGAATATATCTAGACGACGAATTAAAGTTCAAGAGAGACGTTAACCCAGAAGATTTTCAAGAAGACACCATGAACTTATGGGCGTCCGCTTCTAATGACAATTTAGGTCTTTAAATTGTCGTACAAAAGCATAATTTTTGAAAATTATTAAAATTTTAAAAAAATGTATTTCAATTTTCTGTTTTGTGTACTTTAGATTCCGTTGGTGGGTCATATAAAAAGGTTGCTGATACAAAATCACGAGATGAACGTCATCTTGATTCAAAACATCGTATGTTAGCGCGGGTAAAGAACTCAGCCGCGTCCCAGAATCCAGAAGAGGCGTCTGGCAATGGGGCCATGCTGGAGGAGGATCCACCCTCTTTAGAATCATTGAAAAAGGTCGTACTCGAGCTGAGTAAGAGCCTCGGAGAACCTGACACAAAAACCGAGGCTAGAGAAGAGAGCGTCGGCGTCCTGAAGTCGAAAAACGGAGAGAGGCACGTTGAGGAGATGACTGGTCGTAAGGAAGGTGCTTCTAAAGGTGAACACGAGAGAGACGCGTCTTCCTCGCAGATGAATCAGGATTCTGAAAAAGTGGAGGAAAATAATTTTGAAAAAAATTACGAAACAAGTGATAATAATTGATGTTACTGTGGGACTGTTTAATGATGAAATTAGCTATAAGTGTCTTTGTTTACATAATTTTCATAGATTCAAAATGGTGGGACGATCCCAGATCGGCTGCAGAAATATTTAACTTCAAAAGGCGCGATGATGATCTCGAGGACGACGAAGAGGACGAAGAGTTGAATGGACGTAATTCGGAATTTGATTACGTTATGAGAAGGGTTAAGAGGGATAGAAATGATAAAAATGATGATGAGGAAAATGGGAACGGTGTGGGAGTTTTTTATAGAGCGGGGTTTGGGGAATATTACCCTAATGACGGTTCGAGTATTTCGCGTCGATTTCGACGAGACAGTAGAGAAGATCCTGGGGTTCTAATCAGAGATATTGATGAAAGGGTTGATACGGAAAATTATAATGATAAAGATAGGCGTGCGATAAATGTAAATTCTGAAGAGAAAAAAGTGCCTGAAAATGATTCCAGGAAGAGTGAAGATTCAAAATTCTTGAGAAATATGCAGGATCAAGAAAAAAATTTCAAGGATAAGAAAGTAGGTGTTAATGTTGAAGAGGCTGAGATCAACGACACAAGCAAGAAGGATTATGTTAGACAGGAGGAATTTTCAAGAGTGAGAAATAAAAAGGAAACAAGATCAGATGAAGATTGGATATCAAGTAAAAGCTTAGAGAACGAAGGATCAAATGGAAATTCTGTAGAACCTGAAAATTTGAATTCGAATAACAATAAATCTTTAAAACTAGCTTCGGCGAAAACGCAACTAGAGGCGCATGATACCCGAGAAAACAAAATGGACGAAAATTCCAAAATTTCTGATACTGCTAAGGGCTCTCCAAAGGGGATCATACAAGATACGAGCAATGTGAAAAGAAAAGAAGAAAAAAATATGATAGACTTAAAGAAAATCGAAAAATCAGACCCTGAGAACAAAGTTCTAGAAGGACCATCACTGGAAGATCCTCACAATAAAAAATCCAAGGACGAAGACACGTTAGACGTGTGGCACGTTCCAGAAAATGGTGAAAAAGTTGAAAATCCTTCGAAGGATAATAACGACGATAAAAAACGCAGCACGGCTAAATCGCAGGAGGCTTCCACTTCAAAGAGACCAGAAGAAACATTAGCAAGGATCTGTCAAGTGGAGGAAGAATTATCAGACAAAAATGGCGCCAGTGATAACATACCCGGCAAATTAATTTCAACGATATTTGACATTAAAGTACAAAAGGTGGAAAAATTGGGATCTGACAATATCGCAGAAGACATTAGTCCAAAGGACGAATCCCTTAAAGAAGACAAGATGAGACTCCGAGATGTCTTTGATCTTTACAAGGATAAGGACAATCTGAGGAATATTGAAGATTCAAAGGTGAACCAAGATGGTACCAGTGCCCAGGACTCTTCCAATACTGAAAATAGAGTACAGCAGAATGGAGTATCCGAGGACGAGAGTAAGGATCACGTAAAATCTGGGTATTGGTATGTTGATGTAAAGGGAAGTCAAGAGAAAAAAGAAAAAGAAGCAGCTTGGCACAAAGAGATGTCTGAAAATGGTGACCCAAAGGATAATATTAAAGAGGGAAGAAATTACCCAGAGAAAAATCAAGAAGAAAAAGTCAATGGACCTGCATCAGAGAAATTAAAATATCAAGATAAAGAATATAATCAAGAGAAATCCCAAAGCTTAAGTTCCAAGTCAATGGACGGTGACGTAGTGGAATTATCCGAAGGTATCAAGGATTTTAAGAAGGATGCTGCGAAAGGGTTAAATTATAAGGATACCAAGCGCAAACTTCTCTGGGTCACTTCGATGCTACGAAACCTAGAGATTAGAGACGGACGAAGAGACTCAGGCTGGGATCAAAAAGAAAGTGGGAAACACGAGCAAGGACCAATCAACGTTAAAGAAAACTTCAAAGCTATTTCCTTGAAGGATGCTGCTGCAGAATCCGAGGCTGGATCTGATTTTAAGGACGAATTAAAAAGCACAAAGGATCTAGCACCTGCGTATACTCAACGTAGAAAACGAAAGATCCTTCAAGAAGCTGAAAATAGTCCAGAATTCCAAGGATCACAATTGGCCTCTAATAATCTCCCGGATGCTTCTGCAATAAAGAAAAGATCTCAGCATCCGAAAAATATTCCTGGACCACAGGAAGATCCTAATTTGAACACTGGTGTAAAGCGTCCTGAAGGAAGCGAAGATGATTACGAAGGTGTTAATGAAGATATCGAAAATATCATACAGGGCTATGTCAAGGATAAATCGGAGATCGACAATCAAGGTATATCGATCAGTTGATTGGTTTATGAAACAATATTTTTGTTCTACAGGATCAAATTCTATTTCAGATAGCGACGATTTCGAAAGGGATGAAAGGTCTTTATCAGCGAACGAAAGGAATCCTTTGAGGGACAGAGTAAACATGCTAATAAGACAAAGGATTGATACGAAAGCGAAAGATAAGGATTCTTACAGAAGAAAACGCAGGTATCCATTGGGTACAATTGAATATTACGACTATGACAGTGATTCTGGTGAATATGAAAAGGACTCGCCGGCCATTGAAAACGATCAGAAATCAGCAGTACAGCAACAGCAACAATCAAACTCAAGCGCAAAAGATCAGGTAGGATCGTGCAAGTCCAAGATCGTGCCAACGAAGAAGGATGAGAACAGCGAAGAGGAGGAAAGAGTAGAGAAGCAATTAGAGAAGCTAAAAAACAAACTTCCAAAACAAGAATTTATAGCCGACGTTAATTTGGGAAAGGGACACAGAAAGATCAACAACATGACAATGACATCTAGAAAAGTACCCTGCGGACCGCCCACTACAAAAGCTACCTCTAAAGATGAGAAAAAAATGTCCAATGAGGATTCAGGAACAATTGATCAATCCGATGATAACGTTTATCGCGGAAGTTCCGAAGGAGATTCTAGAGTACAATGGTAAAGTAAGATAAATAAAAAAAATAACTATAAAAAAAAAACTAAAAAACCTTTCAGGCTTGGACAACCAGCTGAAGCTGACCTAGACCCCAGAGATCAGAACAGAATAAATGAACTGGAGAACAGACGTCATGTGATCCTGACTGAACCTCTTGAGTACAGTTTGAATGTTCATGGAAAATTGGAGCCGGAAGCCATAGGTGCTTTTTTAGGAGAAGGTTCACCAGTGAAACAACGTCTGCTGGATCGCAGTCGTAACTTTCAGCTGACTCATGGAATTTTGAGTGACTATGAGGGTAGAAGGTTTGTGAGGGAATAATTAATAAATTATTATCGACTCATTAAAATATTTCTAATGATTGTCATTAGACACCAAGATCATTACCACCTTAATGAAGCCGAGGAGGAAGTGCAACCAACTTATGAAGAACTGGAGAAGATCAACGAGTGGAAGCAAAGTGACATAAGAGAGAGACCAAGGATCAGAGGCGATCAGAGAATATTCAGTGGGCCGAAAGTGGATGCTGAGATGAATAGAGATAGAGCAGATACTTACAGTGACAGAGCTGCACGCCGAAACTGGTACTCTAAAGAGCCAGACAGGTAAGGTAGTGTCGACTGGTATCCATCGTCATAAATGATACCTGAAATAAAACAAAATTTAATCATCCCATCTTTTTACACAGTGCCAATCTGGACCAAACAGACCTTGCCAAGAGTTCATCCCATCTCGAACAGTTTGACGAACAGATTTCCAAAGGAAGACGTTTCCTGAAGGAAGCTAGAGATGAAGTCCCAAAGCACGACTCCCAGAACATGCTTAAAAGAGGTATTAAAGTTATTGATTAATATTAAATAAGTATTTGAATATATTCTAATTAAATTAATAACAAATTAGAATCTGTCATAGATTCATCGTCAAGTACACTTGCTCAGAATAGATTGGTAGAACCATCAGCTTACGAAAGGACGTATCTAGTGATATCACCAGCACAGTTATCAGGACCATCCAATCCTGATTCACTTGAAAGTTCCTCGTCCTCTTCATCAGGAAGTAATTATCTGGCTTTGAAAATTACTGATGACATGTTCAAGGGTGGTATTGAGCAGAGTAATCCTGCTGAGGAAAAAACTCCAGAGATTCTGGGTCCATTGAAGACCACTACAGAATGGAAAGTTATCAAGGTCTGGAATAAAAATTGTTTGCTTAAAAAACATGAAGAATGATAGAGGTTAATATTTCTTTTTGCAAATTTTGCAAGGTCATGGATAACAAGGATAACACACTACTTACATCTCCATGCCATATAATAACAAAAGAGAAACACAATTCAATTGTGCAGACTGACTCTCGTTCGCCTTATGAAAATCAAAGAATTTTGGAATCGCCTGTACCCGAGAATGACTATGATAAGAACATTCAAGATCGATCATCCGTAGGATCGAAGGATCTTATGCACGAGTCCTTTGTAGATCCTTTAGATCTGGAGTCCGAGTACGATCTAAGGATCAGACTAGGGAGAGAATTAATGGCGATGGATGATCCTGAACTGGAGGTAAGAAAAATCACTTACAATAATATTTCATCTGAACGATCCTGAATATACTAAATATATCCTGCAGGACTTGCATTCCTTTTCCTACCCTGCAGATGATCTTAGAAGGACTCCCACGCGGAGAGCCGCACCCGAATTAGAATGGCAAGAAGCACCTGTTGAAAAATATTTAAAAAATACGCAAGATCAATTTTTTCAAGACGGTGTAGATCAATCCTTGATCGGAAGGACTTTTGTCGATCGTGAATATCTTAGACCAGAAAAAAAAGAAGATCGAATCAAGCGGGAAGTATCCATTGATTCAAATGATCCATCGATGATGAATTTTGAAAATTTGGAAACTCGTATTGATATCCCCCATGATAATCAAGAATCAAAACTTCGTAACAGGATCGGTAAAGGATTGACGAATATAGAGGAGTGGGAGATGAACGCTCCTATATTACAGAAACACGTAGTTTTTGCTAGTGATCATGGACTAGATGCTAAAAGGATAAAGGATAGTATTGTACCTGTATCGATTAACAGATCAAATATAGATAACGACTTGTATGCTTTTGAAAAGACCAGTAGCACGAGTGACTTTGCGAAAGGAGTGAATACTACACTGTTAAATAGGGACAAACGTAACTTGAATTACAACGAAGGAATTCCTGGCAGCTCTGGTAGCTTTGGTGCGAAAAATTTTATGGAGAATGATAACTTTATGAATAATTTTTTGAGAGAAAACGGAAAGGAGAATGCGATCCGACAGGCGAGAATTCCGGTAATTTTTGAAAATACGGAAAATCGAATTTTCCCAGGATACGAAAAGAAATTCGATTTTTATGGAGAACGAAAAAAAAATATACAAGACGTAGCGGATGTGAATGTGAAAAATGGATTTTCGTCAAATAACTTGAAACCCAATTTATTTGGACAAACGCACGTTCGTGATTACAATAATCCCTTTGTTCCTTGGAGTGAAAGCAGTCGTGAAAGTGCCTGGTTTCGGGATCGGAATAATTTTAATAATTATAAAAAAACGGTCAGGAGTACAAACAAACAATCCAGGAGCAAGGACAGCCACAGGAAACATTCAAAAATTCGAAATTCTGATAATTTTCGAAAAAGGAATCATCGCAAACATCACCCATCATCTCATCTTAAAAAAACACGTAACAATATTCTTTTTAAGAATTCCAAAAATCATAGCTCGAGGGCCAATTTTAAGAGCCCTGTGTCATCCTTAACTGGAAATTTGGTAGTTGCCAAAGAAGCAGTCAATACCGTTGACAAGCATCCACTGTCACCTACGGAATGCAACAAAATCTTAGAATCTCAAATGTCAATGACAGACACTGATAAGAGAGTGCTAAATGAAAATGCCCAGGATCAATCAGTACATATCCTAATAAGTTACAAATAATACAAAAAAATTTTTAATCGCCATTTTTGTTATTAAAAAAAAAAGTATTTTCAGACTCAAAAACCGGAAGATGACAGTCAAAAGAAAAAGTTCACGATTCTATTAGCACCGGATAATATGGAAGATGAATCTCAGATGGACCTTGCATTGCACGGCGAGTTAGCCGGGAAGATAGTCGAAAAAATATTTGATCAAGTATTAAGATCAATCAATTAATTATGAAAAAATTAAACAGATCAGTCTAATCTAACATCACTTTATCAGGTTCAAGGAAACGAAGCACTAAAGGTAGCTCTTGGTCCAGGGCTTTATCGCAAACACAAGCCCCAGGACGCCATAACCTCAGACAAGATTTATCGTCAGGGTCTGAACGAGGACGAAGTAAGTACATTTTTTGAAATCAAAAATAAATTTAAAAAAGGCAATTAATAAAAAATCCAAAAAATCATTCAGGTCAAGCATACAGAAACTATGATGAGAAGAGTCATGGAATTATTAGGTCGATTAATATTGGACGAAGTTCAAAGAAAAACCTGTGCCTCTTTGCCACTGGATATGAGAGATTTTTTGCAGTGGATGCTGGGAATCGAACAGGAAGAATCCTTTTCCGATCAGGTATGGATTCTATTAAATAATAAATACTTGGATATATCGTTTATTTACGAACCTCCTACGTCAGGCACCGCCATTGCCACTGGTCCATGACCAGGATGTTCCACATCATGCCGGTGATAAATTCCTCTTCCGGGATCCTTCCCATCACGAGATGAATGCAGACGTTAATGAACTGTATAAGAAGGTTCGTCTGTTGAAAAGTCTAATTAACGAGTACAATGCTCTGACGCAAAAAGAGAAGACCAAAGTTCAAACTGTTCATGACTATCTCGTAAGTCATTAATTGTGAATGAAAATTACAAAATTTTCGAATTATTTAATAATTCTGTATTTACTTGAATGACATATATTATTGCACATCATAGGTCAGACAATTGGCTTTACTTGTCCAATACATAGAGGCCAAGGAGGCCGAAGAAGCAAATGGAAATAAAATTTTGACAAATGACGTGGGATCTGCGAGTCCTCAACATATTTTGCAATATCAAAATGCGATGCCGAATTCGAGTGACAATAATAATAATAGTAATGATACAAGAATGATGGGAACCATATCACCGTTAATGAATACACATAGTATCATGAGATTGAGCAACGCCACCTTTCAGTTGAATGACAATATTTCAAATCAAAGTAAAAAAAATGTTTTTTGAGCATTTTTTTGAATTTGCAATTTTTTGTATTCTCTATTTTGCAGGGCCAATATTTTTGTCGGGCGATAAGCGCAGAGAGGTACGGAGCTCGGAGCGCTTACCACGCAAGTTTCGGAAACGGAAGCGTAAACGGAAACGCAACCGTAAGCATCGGAAACACAAGCATTCTGCGAATCAGTCGCCGGAATATCGAAAGCTCATACGCAGAATTGCACTGCTCAGACAAAAAAGAGCCAATTCTTTGTACCAGGACAATTGGGATCCTTTTAAATCGGAATATGAAGAACCAATTATTTATAGTGCATCTGGAATGCTGAGGAGCGATTTCGGTCATGAAAAACGCGAAGCTTGGAATGGCGAGAAAATTGGAGAATCAGAAAAAAAATATGGTCAGAATAATTTCGAGAAAGAGAATTCCGATTTTTTTAATACTGTTCCTGCAGGAAGGTATAACGAGGATTATATGGGACGCGAGCAAAAATTTGGCGACTCTTCTGAGACAGATTTACGAAATAGGATACAGAGAAAAGCCAAATTTGGTAAAAAGAATCGAAATTCTCAGAATAGTTATGCTGATCGATCTGCAAATTCCAAAAATGACGCTTTTAAGAAAGAAATTGAAAAGAACTTTAAGGATAATTTACATACGTATGATTCACCATACGAATATTATGGAAAGAATGCCGGACTTGATGATTTTGATTATGGAAATGACATTTCAAAAATTGTAAAATACGATCACGAGCGAGAAAATTTGGATTTTGATCATTTTGATGGGACGCGTTACGATGCGTCATTGACAAATTTGCAAAAATATAATTCACCGGAGAGCTATTCAAAAAAGAAAAGAGAAGTGAACAATATGAATAACAATTCTCAGACATATGAAAACTTTCAAAATCAAGATAATATTCAAAAAACAAACGAGCGCAAACGAGACGTCTTAAGTACGTCCATTAATTTACAACCGTGGCTCAATCCAAAGTCAAACGACGAATCTACTTCAGATTTTCTTAAAAAATTCTCCAATCTATTGGTTCACACGAGTAACGGAATTTCGACAATGGAGGAAGCGTATAAAGGCGAAGGTAAATATAAGGGTTAAAAATGTTTTTCCTGGCTTACTTTAAACAGACGTTTTGTTCAAATTGCCAGGCGAGAAAAGAGATGCACTTAAAGTATACGAAGCGAGGGAACCATCGGATCCCGTATTGTCGAGTGGAAGAATAAAAAATGTTAAAAGAAGTCTGGCTGAGGACGAAGTGGTTCTGCTGAACAAACGTGAAGCCTGGAGAAGAAAAAACGAGCAACAACTCGAAGAAGTAGCCTTCGGCAAGGACATGAGAAGCAGACGCAGTAAGGAGGAGTTTGAGAAGCTTGCAGAACTCGAGAAGAGGAAGAAAGAGCTGGAGGACGCTGGAGGCCGTAGAAAGCGTCAAGATGAAAGTGAGGATGAATCAAAAATGGCGGAGGACTTTGGCAAAAATACAACTGTGGAGAATTCTTCGGAACTAGAGAGTGCATGTCATGGCGCAGGCACGGAGAAAGATCTCGAAATGAAATGTAAGGCTGTTGACGTGGAAAAACCAAAGAATGAAGAAAAGTCGGAAAATTTAATGACCATGGAAGTCAATATTTTTCAAGTTGTTCCTGCAAATTCTACCAAGAAAAGTCATGATCATAGTGTACCGGAAGAGAGACGCAAGAACCCTGTTGATTATTTGAAAAATATCGAAGAGAAGATTAATGTCTATTCTGATGAAGATGTAACTGAACATTCCAAACTTGAGAAATCAACGAAGCAAAATTTAGAAAAAGGTCAAGATAACTGGAACGTACCAGAAAAAAGTAAAATTGTGTACGAAAATGAGTCCAGTACAAAAAATCAAATATTTCCAAAAAACAGCCAGAAAAACACAATCGAAGATGATCCTAGCGAAACTTCCCAAGATAAGGAAACTTCGATTCAGCGCTCACGCAAAAATATTGAAAAGTTTGAGAATGACGTACAGGAAGCCACTGACAAAACATCACGTAATTTTTCCAAAAAAAGTTTAGTAATGGCTAAACGTAGTTTAGATGAAAAGCAATTTCAGGACACTGAACAAAACTTCCAGGAATCACAAAATGACAAAATAATACAAAGAAAATCGAGAGCCAATCACAACAAAAATAAGTCCGCTAATAAAGTACCATACTTTAATTACCCTTCAAGTAACGAAGATCAACTTAAAAAAAATGCAGACTCTGTACAAAAAATTGTAAAGCGTAACGAGAAGTTCGCCTCTGATAAAAACTTAAGATCAAGAAAGATCTATTTCAAAAGCAAACATGATCCTGCAGCTATTTTACCTCTCCTGGAAGTATCTGAACAGCGTCAAATGCAAAGTCAAGCATCAAGAGCACAAAAGGACGATCAGCGGGACATAGCAGATCAAATGTTAGGTTTGGAAGCACCCTGAAAAGATTCCAAAAAATTAATAAAAATAAAAGAAGTCGAACAAGCCAACATAAAAGTGTCACAAATATTGTCACGAATAACCTAACCTAATTACTAAAATATACAACACAGAGCAATGCCTTCATAAAATATATTTACAAAAAGAAATAACATTCTTACCAATAATTATATAATCAGCGTAAGATTCTTAGATGCAAAATAAATAAAAGAAGAACAGCAAAACGAGTTACCAGGTATCTTACTTTCATACGCGTCACCATTTCCCATGAATAATGACGCAAATTGGACCGCGGTCGCCAAAAAGGAAGGAAAGAGAAAAAAATAAAAATCCGTTACACTCAACTGTGTCGTTGCGTTACGCAAGGAGTCAGGTGTAATCGAAATTTCTGGATGTCCCGAAGTGAAATGGAGTTCGCGAAAACACCCACCTGCTTGAAACGATTTAATACACAGCCGATCACGCATTCGTTGTACGTGCTTAAGCATACGTCATCCTTCTTCATTTCAGCTAAATGCAAGACATAAGCGAGTGACAACCGAATACAGAAATTTCGCGCAGGGTTTTTACAAATGTCGAATGATATTCACGTAATACCGCATAAAGTGAATATCGGATTACAGAATGGACGCACGAATGAAATACATAGTAGAGACTTTATTCTTTTGCATGAAACTAATATCTACAATACCAAAAAAAGAAAACAATAAAAAAAAAAATAAAATCCACGAACAACCACGTTCCGAAATGAATATAATATCAATAGTAGCTCAACATTCAGATAAACAATGACTCAAATTATTTAGAAAGAAACAATGCTTGCCAGTTAATTTATGCTCCATCAACAACGACCAGGTCCATAGTACATCCATCTTGAAAACAAAAATGAATAACATTCTCTTTAGATCCTAGGAAATAACTTTAATGAAGAACCTTGATAAAATAGCATTTGGAGTCTCCACCGT
>JARPRG010000342.1:47989-61193 GCA_031001745.1 Hartigia nigra | reverse complement strand
ATTATTGCTACCCGTAAAACTATAACTGGCCGTAACTCCCGTGGCGAAAGTGCTGAGACACGTGTGTGTGTGTGTGTTACTGTATATGAGAAGGAAAGAGAGTCTATTCGAGCGAAAGATTAGCTGGAAAAAAGTAATGGTCAAATCGCGTCAGTAATAAGGAACTCTGATAAGATTTACTTCCACAGTCCAGTAACACGAAGTGCATTAAAATTGTTTGGTATTATATACGAATTGGTTGTTATGTGCTGCGAGAAAAAACATGTTTGAGTAAATCAATGTTAGATGCGATCCGTTGATACGAAATGGCATATTTAATGTTGCGAGAAGGTTTTTGTTTACCTAATTACATAGTCAAATCTGTACACCAGATGCTTGCAATTATTTCGAGGGTTTCAGGATAATTAGTAAGTAACAATGATACCCTCATTTGCAAGTGGTAACGTGTACCGTGAAATTTGTCGAGTGAATGTGGCGACATCTCGCGATATTCAGTGGTAGCTCGTTGTAAAGGTCATAACGGACGTGACCCCGAGAGATATAAGCTTTCGAAGGTACGCATAATTAAGGTGCGTAAAATGTTTAAGGTTCATAATTATGCACCCCATTGTACTTTGCCAGTTCTCGGCCTTTATGAATAAAGGTTAGATGAAATGGAATATGATATACACGGAATAACAAGGCGGAAATCGTAGTAGATTTTTATATTAAAAAGAAAATACAAAGTAAAATATCGATAAGACCCAGTTCATCATTTTCGAAAATAATTTCGGTTTACCTCGTTTCTCGTTCAGAATTACTGTCATCATCCAGCATGCGGTCGACGGACCAATCCGACAACAATTAAACGCTTCGACAACTACCCTCCCAATTACCGATTATCTCTGATCCATTGATTTTCCAATGAAACCTTCCATCAAGAACTTACTTCCCGTACGTCAGATCGTAACGATCCAAGTAAACGGTGCGAGTAATCGCGAACATTGAGAAGTACCATAACGTGTGACGGAGAAAATTCACATTGTGCAAAACGAACGATGGAACTGAAAAGGAGGGAAAAAAGAAAAAAGAAAACTGCCAACTACAAGTATTAAATAATAGGTTAAAGTAGTACCGAAGTAACCATGTCAAAAATACCAGAAGCAAAAGAGAAACAATAATATTGTCCGAAGAACAATCAATACAATGCCCCGTATCGTATTAATCGCTCCTCCATTATTCCGAGAAGAAATGGAAGAAGGATTGAAAAAAGCAACCCTTCGTAAGTCGATTCAGCCCCAGGCAGTTCAACAACGATAAACTATCCCCCAGAGCTGACATCAAGCAATCCGTAGAGTCCAGCAATTCCATTTTCTTTAGCTCTGGCAATCAAGAAGGTTTCTCGAACTGTTTTCAAGCGACGGAGAATAGGCCTGACATCTCGTTCTTAGCTCAACCGGTAAGACAGATTCCTCAAGCAAGGCCAACGAGCCAAGATAGGCCTGGATAAATCTGCTGCTCGTGCTCCTTGTAGGCTTATGGTGGGAGCGACGCTATGAAATAGTCTGGCCCAGGTTGGAGCATTCCTTGGGCCTGCTTGGGACCCACGGTCAGTCAAAGAGGCCAGGGGGCTGAGGCACATTCCAAAGCAAAACTCCGACCAGTTAAGGTAGAGGAAGGTACTCGTCTTCATCCACAACATATAACACTAAATTTTACCACGGATTTCATTCTCAAATCTTAGTGATCAGTTTCAGTTATACTAACGTGCTCAAACGTGCATACCGTGCTTCACTGTGAGTTCACGTGTGCTATTCGCGAAGGTCCCATCACAACTGTCGTGACGTGAAAGTGTTGCTCGTGCAAAGGTGTTGGATCACTGAAGTATCACCCGGCGAATCTCAGAGACTTATTGGAATTCAAAAAATGTCCAATACCAATCATTCCCAATACACAATGCAATACTGAAACTTACCCTAAGAAGTTACATATTCATATCTGAGTATGCGACAAGTGATATTCGCGCAAGACCACCGAGATCGAAGACGGATTCGCTCTAAGACCCTAGGATATCAATAAAAGTTAACGTAAAGGTAATTCACAGTAATTAATTACAAAAAATCACACACCTTAACAACTCTGGAAACGCTCATTTTTATTTCAAGCGGAAAATATTAGTCTAACGGGAAAAAAAATTTCTCTTCACAATACCCCATAGAAATAGACTTTCAGTACCCATAAACCATCTGGGAATCTTCCCACTGTACTCTACAACGTACCTATCTAATGAAAGAAAAATATCAGCAACAGGAAAAAAGTCAATCCAATTAACAAGTCAATTATTGTCTATCACGAATTTTCAACGTGCAATTCAGGTCCTTACACTTGGTAACGAAATACCAGGAATGCGTGAAACTGTCGCAGGTATAAGGATTACTTAGGGACTTGCTTGAATTAGCCCTTAAAATAAATTGTTAGATATAGGTATAGTATAGCCAGGAACTCGTATACAAGAATAGTTCGATGGTCACACGAACAGTAATTATTTCTCTCGTAATTCATGTCCAGACACCAAGTATCTAGATGAGGTAGCTTGTTTCACAGTAATAGTACCTACGCGAATCTACACTCAAAAGGGCGGATAGTCTTAATAGCATTTCAAAGTAACCTGTTTAGGACCTTAAACTTCTATACATCTTATAGTCTTCAAGGTACTCTGGGACTGATCTATCAGCACATTGTTTCGTAATTGGAAGCTGGTAAGACGGCTTCGTTATATGGCTATATATATATATATATATATATATATACACACATATATATCCACATATATACGTGAAAGAGTATAACGGACATTAGATATACGAGGTTCTCGACTATTTCGTCCCATCACTATAAGAACTTGCCAACAACTAGTATTATCTATTAATGGCGCCTGTAGTTTTTGCACTGTGACGTTGGCTACGGATAACTAGTACCACCAAGTACGTACTACTGGCTTGAAGTTCATAAATCACGGACTCATTAAGTTAGCATACTGAAAGAATGATTATTTTGTGATAAATTATATGAATGGAATGTATCATGTGTCTCAATAGATAATTCTATTTACAACGTTCGATCAATACCCTTGAGACGCGAGGTCATGGCCAATCATCTTCTTTGGAATAGGTACCGATTATCTGGTATAATGAATCCGTGTTTATTGATACATTAAAGAAGAATCGAAGTGTCGTCAATGATCGGCCATTTTTTTATGATGTTAATTTTGGTTAATCCAGACTCGGGGTTTGAGTCCAATGTCGCCTAGATTTATTGATACAGCCGATATATCATATCATGCCTTTTTGTACAGTGTCATTGATCCTAGCAATTTTAATCCTGCAATGCATGCAGGAAGCGATAGACTTCCGTGTGATTTAATGACGACTCGTTGCACTCTTGTTTTAATGATGACGTTGAAAAAGTATTTGACCTTGACGCTGTGCCTCGTGGTTGTCGCGTGGTTTGAGTGTATGGGCGTCGCGGCGCTAACCGTGGATATTTTTTTAAGCACGGTACGTTATTTCTCGTGGAGCGTGGACATAGTGATGGAATTAATTATGCGGTTAGGGTGATTAAGATTCAATGGCGTGGGTTGTTAATGGATGTAGGATACTATGCATACCGTATAGGTATATTAAAATGTAATGGCGAGCAGGTAAAGGAGTGTTTTAAATCCGGTCTGTTTAAATCTGATAATCTGATTGGAACTGGCATTTTATTTTGATGATGGTTCACAGGGTCCTAAAATGTCTCAGCAATCGTCAAATGATCTTGAGATTTCTGAAGGATCGCAGCATCCTTGTCAGTGCTCTGCTATATCTAGTATGGAGAGTGTCCTTGCTCAACGGGATAGGATTGAACGTGAATTGGGTAGCACGAGGATTTCGAATAATCAGGATCACACGCGTGGCTTAGAGAATCTGCAAAATGCTTTTGAGCCTATTAGAAGGGTGGAGAATCCTTCTGCGATTCAGGATGGGCAGCAGGAGTCATCGAGGAACATAGAAATGCTGGAACAATCGGTTCACTCTAGATCAAGCGATAATCAAATTTTAACAAGACAAGGACACAGCTTGTCCTGCAGCCCACGAAATCTCGATCTGTCTCGTAATCTTGCCTTCGAAGCTGCAAGAAGGGTCCAGGAGTCATCTGAGAGTCAAGATGCGCAACACAGTCTGACGTCGAGTCCCAGTCCTCTACTGGAACCTGGTCCAGATTTGCTGGAAGCTAAGGAACTTGATAAACAGCTTGCTGAAGAACATGGTAAATTATCGAGCAAGGAGAAGATGAAGAATATGCAACAGATATTGAATCCTTATCAACATCATCGTGATCCTGGTCACTTTCTACCTGAATCTCATCCACCTCACGCTCACAAACATTCTGAGAATCTCCACAAGCATCAGGATGCTTACAGAACACAGTCGGGATTGGATGGTACTGAGAGTCTCATGGGATTTCGACAACATACTCATCATCATCATGGCAATGCAAAAGTGTCAAACGTTACTCATCATCACGTTGGTCAAGGTGTGCCCGGAGGTCATCATCATCATGGTAACTTGACAGGGAGTGGTAGCCTTGGTGGACATGTTCATGGAAATCCAGGATCCTTGAATAACAGTACGTCAGGACCTACTGTCACGAATCATGGCGGCTCACCGAGTTCACATCGACATGGAGTAGTAACCAGTCCTAGTCAGAATAATCATCATCATGTAAATTCTACCACCGTGAGTGGAACTGCATCGATCTCAACCTTGGTAAACCATGGGACTACCAGTAATCCTCTAACGAATCATCATCATGCGAGTACGCCTGGTTTCTCTGAAAGTACTGGATATCATCATGGAACTGGTGCACTTAGTGGAACATCATCGAATTCAAGTTTAATAAATCATGGAACTTCACCAATCGGCCATCATCATGCAAACGCTAATAACAATCTCTCAGCAACCGCTCTGATCGCTCATCATCATGGAAGCTCATCAGGCAGCCTGACGGGTCATTCGTCCGGAACTCATCATCATTTAAGTTCTGGAATATCCTGCGAATCTTCGTCTTCGAATGCCAATACCAGAACTCACAGTCGATTGGATCATGTACACGATCATCATCATCACCTTCATCCGAATGTATCCGATAATAGACAAAGGGCTCCTTCCAGTCTGGATCATCATGCTCATCATCATAGTCATGTTCATAGTCATGCCCATGCGCACAGTCAACTCAGTGATACGAAGAACGTTGCTCTTATAGGGATTAACTCCATACAGGTACCTACTACTCTATTCTCTTTGCTTACAATAGTCATCATTCGGTCCAATGATTCGAATAGTTTTGCATTGTTAACTGATATAATTTGCCAATACTTGAAGCAATGATAACCCTATACCTATATAAAATCGCAGGTATCAGCACCTGGAAAAGGCAAGTGCCAGTGTCACGTGGTGCAGCAGACAAGTGGAAACAAGAGAGCAGGAGGCGAGAGTGAGAATGACGGGGGCGTCGAAGTGACATCAAGAACGCATCAACCCCCAGCACTCCCACCAAGACCACCCCCAAGGCCTACAAGGCATTTCGAGACGGCAGTCTCCGATCATCGTAAGTATTTCCTTCGCCTGGAATATCCTTTTCAAACGTTACTTTCAAATGGACTGTACACTCCCTAATTGCAATCAACGTCCCCTTCGAAGATACTCAATATTTCTTCTTAAACAATCCCACTAAGTATATTCATCAACTACCCCTAAATCTCCTCCATCCTAATATCTTTAATAATTATACAAAGCTATTCAGGACTATTGTACTATCCTGAAAGTGATTGTACCTTAGAAATCAAATGGAAGGACTAACTTCCGTTTGTACAATACCCCTGTATAATCTTATATATACATACTCGCATATATCCCAGAAGCTCCAACTCCCTCAATCCAATCCCAATGACTTCCTGGTGCGACTTGTTCCTGAATTTCGCAAGGTCGGCAAGCATTGCGTTTCACGGAAATCCAATCACAAAGCGAAGTTCATCAAGGTGGTCCCATGTCGACCATGTCCCACAGGTATTTCCCGCCAAATCTAATTGACCACGCCTTTATCAGTAAGGTCCAATTTGTATATACCAAAGGTGCACCAAATATAGGATAACATTTCTACCCTCTGTAGGAGGATAAGGTATTATCCTCGAAATACGTCCTTATCGACCAATATCAAGTCCTTCGGCATCGTCGGCATCGTCGGCATTGTACTTTGTGCAACGTTGCTGCGAAAGCGAAGTTGCTGAAGTTTCTTGGGCTCACCACCACGAGTCGCCCCTCTCGCCAGGATATATCGACCGCAGCTGAGAAACTCGACGAATCGTGCGAGTGGAGGTGAAGAAGGTTGAGGATGAGCGTGCAAAACGACGTCAGGGATTGGTGTTAAGTGAACAAAAAATCTTTCTTTATCTTGTATTCCGATATCCTAATGGCTGATCAGTCTTTTTCTTGGGAACTGGACTTGCTCTTTGACTTTTGATAATGGAGTGGCAGCTCGCGGATCAACCGTAGAGTGTGTGGAAGAGACTGAAAGAGTGTAGAGCTTTTTTTTCATCACACAAATAAAACCAACTTGTTCGTGTTGTTTCTTCTCGTTTTTCTTGGTGCTTTCTTGAAGAGTGAAATGTCACTGAACTCGAAAGCTCGAATTTCACGGATGACGCTTTCACGTTGACGTCAAAAAATTCCTCGCGAGGCTTTTCTTCTTTTTTAACTTTATCGTGTGTTTCTAACCGATCATACTCTTGTGCAACAGTGACATTGTATTAAAATACAAAAATTCCCTTGAAATATTTATATCTGATAATTATTGATTATTTAACAATTCATTGCATTGTATTCCATGAGACGAGATTCATTAATCACTGACGATCCACGTACTTGTTATCACGGTGAACATTCATGAAATCCCAAATTTGTTCGACAATATTCAAAAAATAATAAAAACACTGTGCGTTCGGTAAAAAATTATAAAAAAAGGGACAAATAATATTCCTTCCAATTCTAAACGATCATTTGAATATATTCTTGGCATAAACAAATATCACAAAAAAAGTATACAAGGTCCAGAAGAACAGCATTCATATAATTAAAGTGTGTAAATCATATTTAAAAGAAAAAAGAAAAAATTTACTATAAATAAAAAAAATACAACCATCTATGGACAAGACTGATCGATCGGGTGCATATTGGTGCAGCTTTGATGAAAAGATCTCTCAAGACGAAATCATTAGTCGAATATACCGGATGAGAATGCCGAAGTGCTCAGAAGATCATCACTTTGAAATGAAATATTAAGGGAGGTTAATTTGAAGGCAGTCAGAAGTGTCGACGAGAAAAAAGATGGACGGATATCCTGTACTGCAAATAGTGCGCTGCCGTTTGGGGACAGAAATGGAGGTGGATAGCGCGGGTTACCCTTTCACAATGGCGGCCCACTCGCACTCTCACTCTCACTTACCCCATCCGGGCGGCAACCACGCGCACTTCCCAAGATCTCATTATCCGCACCCCTGCGGTACGACGATTAACCGTCTTACTAATTTATTACACCCTTGTAGCTAGCACTGCTTCCCAATGGTCCAAACCAACAACCCCTTGCCCCTTCTTCGTTATACCATCATCCACCCTTGAAAGCTTTCTTGCATGATTAATGACTCACGCCATTGCTAATGAAGAAGAGACTGCATCTCTAGGATATAGTCTCAATTTAGTTCATCCCCATTTCTAAATGATATCGACGCAATCCCATAGAATGATTTTATCCGGATTACATTTTTTTCTTAATTTTGACCATAAGAAGATTCACCCTTGTACGTATTCGATCACCGTTCCATCAATATTATCAAATGAAATTAATCTTCTGGAAAAACTGACTCTGTATATTGGATCAGAATATTGATCGACGATAAAAATATATATTTTTTTTTCATCCTCCAAGGGAAACTCTCTAGGGGTTGTTTTTCATGTATTTATAATTTTAAAGGAGATGGATCGCTTCGGAGCTAAGAGAACCTTTTTGAGGTTGTACGATTTATCTATCTCAGGTAGCAACCTGCCTATTGAACTGATCCTGAATGTTCTGGTATAGAAAAAGTTAGTCATTTTTGAACATTTTTTCCTTCCTTTTTATACGTGGTACACAGGTGGTCTGGTTCGAATTGAAATTTAGTTTTTCCTTTCGTGGAAATGCGTCCGTAATATACCTGCCGACTTCATGGTTGAATAAATTTAAAGAATTTCGCTTGGTAGAATTTGAAAAGCGTCCATTGTGTACGTTTGCTATATCTTTGTACCTTTGATATACGTTTTCTGCCTTTAACTACTGAGCTACGTACCTGCGACTACTATAACCCGAGACCAGTGGACAAAAGTCCAATAATGATTTCACGGTACAGCAGGTCAAAGGTTACCGAAATCATTCAAGACCTGTTCCAATGGCTACCTGGTATTGTTGTGGAATCGTTCTTTTACCATTTTTTTTCCTTTTCGTAAATTTGCGTTACAACATATATGATACATTGAGTGACGCGTGGGAACCTACGTTTACGTTTACATTGAATAAGAAGAAATAACTTAGAAATGTGCATTCCTTGAAAACGCAAGAAGAATGAGTTACTCACGCAACGGGATATCCCGTTAAACTATACAGGCATTTTCGAAAGATCCTTTAAGAAATATTTCAAGGTTCTCTACCCAACCAAAAAACGTCTTGACGATTTTTACAAAATCTTTATCAATACTTATAACGTCCGTAACTACTATTTTTTAACGATCATTCAAGAATCGTCCCTATCTCTAATAAATAATAGACGAAAAACAAGCAGCAGCAAATGATAGGAATAAAAGTGCAAAAAAAACATTTCAACATTCCACTAGGATTTCAAAGATTCGAAACACGCTAAACCCAATTATCGTCAAGTAAGACTCAGATCTATAAGATGACGTGCAAAACCTAAATAATGTTTTCATCGTTCTAAAATGAACAGCCAGTATTTTCTCACTCAAGGACGATTATCCTCTTCGGTCATCCTTCCTGGGCACGCAATGTCTTTCCTTTTCCGCGCTTATCTCCGTCTCCGAAACTACCCTTAAAAGAATTTCAAATACCAAGTTCGAGTGATAAGTCCTAAAACCCTCAAACAAATCTTTGTGAACGTCCTTTTTTTTAGTAAAAAACATGATGACGAAAGAAATAAAGGAAAGTGTTTTAAAAAAATTGTTTACACCTATCGTTACAGGACACACTGGTGAGAGTGGATGCTGCAAAAAATACGTCATCCTCTGCTTTCTCTGTGGTGGTTTAAATGTCGGAATCGGAAGCTTCTTCTTGGCGGTACACATCGTTCTCTCGGCGCACACAGCCAGTCTCGCTCTCTTTGAAACTGTTCCATCCTACATTCCCGGGACTATGGTAAGAAACGTCATACGCTATAACGCTCTAACCTCAAAAGGGCTAATGAGAAGAGAGTAGCATTCAAAGAGATTCTTTCGCGTCCTACATTTCAGTTACAATCGTAATAGAAATTAAGTGAATGAATGCGGCGGCAGGAGAGACCGGGGAAGAGGGGGTTATGATGGGGTGTGATAAAAAAATCTTCCTGTGTGTTTATTCAATTACATTGAGCACTATGATCCACGACTTAGAATACGAATCACGTACTTTGATTACAGCTGATTCTCATGGGAATATTCACTATGCTGCTTGCAAGAAGAAAGCACAGATACGGTCTTCTGGTAAGACAGCCTATCTTTGAGCTGAGAAATCCATATGAAATTTGCATCTGTAAATTACGTGCGCGAATTTTGTAGATGAAAGTTTGCGGATCCGTCAGTGTTGTCTGCGCCCTGGTTTGCGTCCTGGTAACAGTCACCACAACAGTCGTTCATATGTCCAGGTTACAGGGATTACGGGAGTGCGTTTACACAGCCAGGGCAAGGTAAATTGCTATGATGAATTTTGCAAGTGCAGGTGAAATAATTGTGGGAATGTTTTTTATCAAGGTCCTGTACTTGCTATGGAGCACCGCAAGCTAGAGGAGACCCTGGCGTACTGTTCGAAGGGACGCCGCACTGCGAAGCCGTCCACGGGGCACTGTACTCCTGTCTACGAGCGCTCTTTGGAATTTCCGTAGCTGGGATCCTGGCGTGCATCTTCTCGTGTATGTTAGTCTACCAGCTATTGAGTCACGAGAAAAAAAAGATGTACTGGGAACAATTGGAATTGCGATGCAGGTCATTGTATGGTCAGGGTGGACCTGCTGGACCCACTGCAGGGTCCTGTGGTTGTTGTAATGATTGTGGCGGAGCTAGTCCCTGGTGGGCTCAAACTCCGGGTAACCTTTATACTCCGAATCCTGATTTAGCGCCCTCCAGGTAAGCGGATATGTCCATTCAAAGGAAGGGAATTTTCAGTTTTTCGGAATACTTAGAATATTTCTTTGTTCGTTGTAGGCGATGGCGTCTACCCTGGTCACGCTCGAGAGGACCTGCTCCGAGTCCTGACTCAAATTATGGATTTCATACACAAACTAGACAAACGGAAACTAATCCAGACAGTGCGGCTGGTCCCTACAGCGTCCTGAATGCCCAATCTGGTGGTCCGTACTCAGTGCTAAATGCACAAAATGGGCCTTACACTCCTAGTAGAGCGTCCTATAGTGTCCTGGAGACACCTGTACCTCTATGGGGCCCACCACCACCTTACAGCGATCCCAATAGTCCTGCGAGACGTCCACAAGTTCCTGAATCGAGACCTAGAATTGCTAAGAGATTAGACAATTTCGAGGGGAACGACGGTACATTTTTTTTTGTTAATGATAAATCCGTTTTGCTTAGTAACTCCAAAAATCTTATTTAGTTCATTTAATACGATGCGTATATCACTCATAGATCACAGACCACGAGTTACCAAGCGCTCATCCGACAATTACGAGAATGCCGAAGAAATCTCGAACAGTACTGATCCCGAGGGAGGAAACGAGGGTACGATAAAAGGAAGAAGGATAAGAAAACCATTGAAGGGTGTAGAGAATGGCGCCTTCCAGCAAGAGCCAAATCCCGCGCCAAAACAGTCAGAGAGTGAATTGTATTTCGGTGACGTATCATCTTGTTGCGGACCGGAAAGCAGTTTCTACGACTTAGCCGTAGACAAGGAAGGTAATAAACTATTGTCGTATTCCAAATATAAAAAAGCCTGTCCAATAAATTTAAGTATAAATCTAATGAATTATAGTATTTTTTTTAAATGTTACTTAAAAACGTATTCCAACAGGAGCTGAAAACTCGGAAGGTGTCGATTACCTAGCAGCTCGTCTGGGCAAGAGACAATTATCTAAAAGATCACGACTTCCGCTTCCTCTACCTTCAGACGGCGCAGACATCCCTTCAGACAGTTACGCAAACAGCGAAGAGCCAAGAAACGCAAGAGGACCATTCTTAGCACCAGATGCTCAATACGAGGTTATTCAGCAAGGTCGCTACGCATACTACGCCTCTCAGACAGACGAAGACGTTCAAGAAGTCCCGGCATCTTCGACCTACTTCAGAGAAGAAGACAATGATAGAAATCGAGAAAGGGATTACAGGGACTACAGAGGAAATCCTGAAGAAGAGACGCCACAGTGCTGTTTAAGCGACGCCACGACATTAGACTCAGGTTGGCAAAGCGGCGAGCAGCAACAATCCGACGACAACGTGCGTCCCGTGAACGTCTAATTTAGCAAGTTAAAGAACAAACCCCTTAAAAAAAAAGTAGCTAATAGCTACGAAATTTATAGCCTGACAATTTCTAGTGACTATTAAAGACAAAGAAAAGGAGGAAAAGAAGGTGAAAAAGAAAAAGAAACAAGACTGTATCGTTAAGCAGTATTGTAGAATGAACTGATAAAATGGAAAGTAAGTCCAATATAATTTCCAGTGGAAAAAAAAGAAACAATGTCCATGTACAAAAGTCGCTTTACTCTTGCCAAGGTGTACTTCCTGATTAGGCCAAGGCGCCGTGCCAAGTACTCCTTATATTAAGTACAATAACTTCGTGTCGAATATTTAATTCGTATATCTGTCGTTCGTAACGGTATTATAATGACTGACCATTATAGAGTTAGCTGCATGATTCTCGCTATTTCTTTATAACTGTCGAAGGATTTATCCTAGAATAAATGTAGCTTACACCGCTACAATTTTCCTCGCACATTATACATAACGACACATCGCACATTACGCATTATGCATATGTGTTCAAAGTTCGAGATTAGCGCGATGAACGATTCCCGTTCTCCTCGTGGACCAAGGACAAACTAGTATCTCTTGAGATAAGTAGTCATCAAGAGAAATCATTGGGTCATCTTTATATAGCCGTTACCGAGCGTACGTATTCCCAATCCCTGTAACCCCAGCTGTTGAGAATTGTGTATAATAACAATAATGATAATAATAACAACAATAATAATAATAACGATAATAGGAGAAAAAACATATTTTATAAGAAACAGATAAACAATACTCGCATGTTAGAGACATGTTGATTTTAATGGAACAAGAAATGCGAGAATGTAGTTTTAACGTTGTTCATCCCACGAGAGGAAGAAGAAAAGTGTACCTTAAGAAAAGTTACAAAATTGTAGAGAAGCCATTGTCGAACGATGTAACTGTAACTATTATAATAAAGCTTTGTTTTGTAAAAAAAAAAAGAAACAATTACAAGAAAACGTAGAAGACAATTGCGTAAGGCTGTACGATTTCACCAGGTGAGTCATTGAAATTGAAATCGAAGGGAAGGTCAATATCGAATTTTGATTGATAGAGAAAATGTATAGATATGGGCATGGGTGGAAACCGGAGGGGGCTGGTCGAGAAGGCGGGTTAATTATCAGAGCTTTTTA
Organism: Hartigia nigra; assembly: GCA_031001745.1. NCBI lineage: Eukaryota > Metazoa > Arthropoda > Insecta > Hymenoptera > Cephidae > Hartigia > Hartigia nigra. The sequence goes on along the minus strand of JARPRG010000342.1, from coordinate 48,250 downwards.
ATTATATGCACATGTATGGGAGTGTTATCTAGTAACTTAGCGTCTAGTAGGTCGGTGACAGTAAAGTAACTAGATATTCGAATTTACCAATGGTTCAGTATTTCTCATTGTAAAGTATAAGCCAAGCATTGAACCGTGACGCAGAGCGACTGTTCTGTTTCCCTCGTGCAAATTATTTCGCAATTGGGAAAGAGATCAGGAATGCAATCTTTTAATGTGACTAGAGTCAAATAATCTATTGGTCTTTGTTACCGACGCGTT